>JAPEVW010000091.1:680000-682500 GCA_027921565.1 Artemia sinica
TCTCTCTTTCATTATGCCCTGTGTGTGTGAGAAGTGTTTGGCAGGTTTTCTGTGTCTTGCTCTATGTTGATTTGTATAGTGTTTTTGTGTTCTTTCTTTCTCACCAAACTCTCATTAGCGCCTTGTGTGTCTGGCCGAATATTTTCATATTTCCGTTTCTGAACTCTTGTGTGATTGCAGGTGTTTTTCCTCTCTCTTACTAACTGCCTGTTTGTCTAAGTGGATGTATGAATATTTCCTTATCTGACTCTGTATGATTTTAATGTTTTTGATTGTGGGTGTTTGTCTCACTTTTTCAGTATGTCTGTGTGTCTGAGTGGGGCTTTGCACGTTTCCTTTTCTGACTCTGTGTGATTGCGGTTGTTTTTGTTTCTCTCTCTCACTATGCGTGTGAGCCTGAGCAGGGTTTTAGCATGTTTGCCGTGCTTGATGTCTGAGCTGGGCTTTGTATGTTTCCATGTCTGACTCTAGTGAATCTATGTGTTTTTTCTCTCTCTGTCTCGCATTATGTCTGTGTGTCTGAATAGGTGTTTTCACGTTTTCCATGCCTAACTCTATGTGATTGTAGGTGTTTTTGTCTCTGTCTCACTATGCTTGTATGAGTCTGGTCCGGATTTTTGCAAGTTTCCCAATGTCCAACTCTAATGTGATTTTATGCGATTTTCTCTCTCCTCTCTCTCTCTCTCGTCTCATCCTCTCTCCCGTCTCGCTCTCTCATCTCATCTGGCTCTCTCTTCTCTCTCTCTCTCTCTTCTCTCTCTCTCTCTCTCGTCTCGTCTCATCTCTTCTCTCTCTCAATCTCTCTCTCTCATCTCTCTCTCTCTCTCTCCATCTCTCTCTCTCTCTCGTCTCTCTCTCTCTCTCTCTCTCGCATTCTCACTCTCTCTCTCTCTCGTCTCTCTCCTCTCTCTCTTCATCTCTCCTCTCTCCTCTCTTCTCTCTCTCTCTCATCTCATCTCTCTCTCGCCTCTCTCTCTCTCTCATCTCTCTCTCTCTCTCTCTGGGGGGGGCTCGCTCTCTCTCTCTCTCTCTCTCTTCCTCTCTCTCTCTCCTCTCCTCCCTCTCTCTCTCGTCTCTCTCTCTCTCTCTCTCCTCTTCTCTCTCTCTCTCCTCTCTTCTCTCTCTCTCTCTCTTCATCTCTCTCTCTTCTCCTCTCTCTCTCTCTCTCTTCTCTCTCTCTTCTCCTCTCTCTCTCTTCTCTCTCTCTTCTCTCTCTCTCTCTCTCCTATGCTTGTGTTCTTGTCGATGTTTGCATGTTTCTGTCTCTGACTCTGTGTGCTTGTAAGCTGTTTTTGGTCTATCTCTCTATCCCCCTCCCCCTCTCTCTGTCTCTCCCTCTCTATCTCTCTCTCATCTCCCTCTCTCTCTCTCTATCTCTCTCTCTAATTATACCTGTGTGTCCTGGAATGGGATGTTTCTTTGTTTTTCCTGTTCGATTGTAGGTGTTTTCTCTCTCTCTCTCTTTCTCTCTTTCTCTCATCACTATGCCTGTTTGTCCTAAGTGGGGTGTTTGTATGTTTTTCGTGTCTGACTCTGTGTGATTTGCTGGTGTTTTTTTTGCCTCTCTCTCACTAGGTACGGTGTGTCTTTTTGGATGTTTGCATGTTTCCTCGTCTGGCTCTATATGCTTTTGGAAGTTTTTGTCTCTCTCTCTCGCTCACTATACCTGTGCGTCTGAAAGGGGTGTTTGCATGTATTCCAGTGTGAGTTTATGTGAATGTAGGTGTTTTTGTCTCACTCTTTCGGTATGTCTGAGCAGGTGTTTGCAGGTTTCCGTGACTCACTCTATATGATGTAGTGTGTTTTGTTCCTCTCTCTCGTTTCCTTGTCTGACTCGGCTTAGGATTTTCTTGTTTCTCTTCTCACTGTGCCTGTGTGTCCAAGCAGGAGTTTGCATGTTTTTGTTTCTGACTCTGTTTGGATTGTAGGTGTTTGGTTTCTCTTTTTCACTATGTCTATATGTCTTAGTGGATGGATACATGTTTTCCATATCTGACTCTGTGGGATTGTAGGTGTTTTTTTTGTCTTTCTCTCTCTCTCTCTCTCTCTCTCTCTCTCACACACACACACACTATGCCTTTGTGTTTGAGCAAGTATTTGCATTGTTCCGTGCATGACTCCGTATGATTGCATGTGTTTTATTTTCTCTCTCTGTCTGAGCGGATATTTGCATGTTTCCTCGTCTCGCTCTGTATGATATCGGATGTTTTTTATCTTTCTCTTGCTCACTATACATGTGTGTCTGAACGGGATGTTTGCATGTTTTCCTTTGTGAATTTGTTTGATTGTAGGTGTTTTTGTCTTACTCTTTCAGTATGTCTGAGTAGGTGTTCGCATGTTTTCATGACTGACTCTTTTGTGATTGTAGATTTTTTTTGTCTCTCTCTCACTGTGCCCATGTGTCCGAGCAAGCGTTTGCATGTTTCGTGTATGACTCTGTGTGATTGTAGGTGTTTTGGTTTCTCTTTCTCACTATGTCTATGTGTCTGAGTGGATGTTT
>JAPEVW010000887.1:0-5000 GCA_027921565.1 Artemia sinica
TTAATGTTAATAGATATAGATCTTGAATTCCTTTTTTTTGAAAGAATTTTATTTTATTATGAACCAAATTTTTGCAAGTTCCCTTTGCAGTGACAGATTTTTGAATAATTAAATTTTTTTTGCTTCCCGGGCGAGTTTGGTAAATAATTTTTTGCATTATTTATAATTAGTTAGGTCAATAACGCTACTGGTTTTGGCAAAGCTAACTTATATATGTCATTTTTACTGTATGAAGAGATTATCAGGCTACTAGACATCCAGGGGCGTAGATGGGTAGGTTTTTGGTATGAATTAACATCGTGACAATCCAAAACCTTAGACCAGTCAAAGAACTTCAAACGACCCGTGAACCGGTTCATATTCACAATATTATATATTCTATTAGACGTAGGGGTATTAGTTCTAGAGGGTTGAGTAGTTGTTAGGGACGGAAGGAGAGATAGGTAGATTGGAAAGTGGTCTGACAGGTCAGAGAATATTATTTTGGAGACAGGTGGTTTCCAAGGGAAGTGGATACAAAAATGTTATCAATTACAGTTGCGGTAGACCTCATAGGATCAACTCTAGTAGGAATTAAATAAAAAAAACAAGTTTTTTAAACTGAAAGTAAGGAGGGACATTAAAACTTAAAACGAACAGAATTATTCCGTATATGGAAGGGGCTTTTCCCTCCTCAACGCCTCGCTCTTTACGCTAAAGTTTTTTTTGTTTTAAAAAATAAAGTTCTGAGACAGAGTCAAACTTTAGCGTAAAGAGCGAGGCGTTGAGGAGGGGAAAGCCCCTTCCATATACGGAATAATTTCTGTTCGTTTTAAGTTTTTAATGTCGCTCCTTACTTTCAGTTTAAAAAACTTTTTTTTTTTATTTAATTTTTGAACGTTTTTTGAATAAATGCAGGTTTTGATCTTGGCTCACCGTACATGAATAATTAAAACAAAATTTGCATATTAATTTAATTTTATTTGGTTAAATGGCTTTTCTCGAAACTTGTTTAATTTTATTTACGAACGTTTTATTAGCAATAAATATACGTAACTTACGAAATAACTTACGTAACGAACTTCTATATTCATATATTTTTAATGCGTATATTAGGGGGTTTCACCCCCTAATCAATACCTTGCTCTTTAAGCTAAAGTTCGAATTTTGTTCCAATTTTTTAAAAATGACCGCTTAATCAAAAAGGCCGTTAATTAGAATAAATATCTCTTATGAAAGTACTAAAAAATCTTTGGCTTAAATAACGAGGTATTGACTTGGGGGAGAACCCCCTCATATACGTAATAATTTCTGTTCATTTTAAGTTCTAATGTTGCTTCTTACTTTCAGTTGAATAAACTTGTTTTTTTTTAAATTTAATTTCTGATCGTATTTTAAATAATGCTTGGAAATCCGGCGCCCCCTTCATAGAAATGTCCCTTACCCCAAAAGAAACATCCTCCACGGAAAGATTTCTCCCGAGTAACCCCCTCTTTCAGCCCCCCCCCCCTACCAGAAAAAAATTCTTCCTGAAAATGTCTGTATACTTCCCAATAACCAATACAATACGTAAGCAATGGCAAAGTTCATAACTTGCAGCCCTTCCCCTGGAAAACTGTGGGGGATTAAGTCATCGTAAAAGACATATTTTATTAGATTTTCGACTATGCTGAACAAAATGGCTATCTCAAAATTTTGATCGGGTGATTTTGGGAAAAATGAGCGTGGGAGGGGGCCTAGTTGCCCTCCATTTTTTTGGTCACTTAAAAAGGGCACTAAAACTTTTAATTTCCGTTCCAATGAGCCCTCCGACAATGTTCTAGGACCACTGGGTCAATACGATCACTCCTGGGAAAAAGAAAAAAAAAAACAAAACAAATAAACACGCACCCGTGATCTTTCTTCTGGCAAAAAATGCAAAATTCCACATTTTGTAGATAGGAGCTTGAAACCTCTACAATAGGTTCTCTGATACACTGAATATGACGGTTGTGATTTTCATTAAGTTCTCTAAACTTTTAGGGGGTCTTTCCCCCTTTTTCTCGAAAATCAGCCAAATTTTCTCAGGCGCATAACTTTTGATGGGTAAGATTAAACTTGATGAAACTTATATATTTGAAATCAGAATTAAAATTTGATTCTTTTGATGTATCTATTGGTATCAAAACTCCGTTTTTTTAGAGTTTCGGTTACCATTGAGCCGGGTCGCTCCTTACTTACAGTTGGTTACCACGAACTGTTTGAAAAGGATTGTTGGAAGAAGACCACTTGAGGATTATTTTTCGAAGAAGGTATCACAATCATTATTATTGCTAACATTAGTAAATTACAATTGAAGTCCCAAAAAACTATTGCCTTCTTTTGTGGTAAATTAATAAAACTAGAAAAGTCATCAAACAGATTACAAAAGAAAGGGTCGGAAATGAGGGTGTTTTATAAAACAATGAAAAAATAAAAGAATTGTCGTCAATACTTATTTCTACAATTACTGATTAATGCATCTATTATTTATAGGTTGCGAGAATAAGGATTCACAGTGTAATAGCCTGGTGAATTTTAGGACTTGACCGGATGTAAAGAGAAATGCCACCAGAGTGCTTGGTTAATTTTCTTTCAATATGAATAGCTTGAATGCCAGGGAGGGAAAACTCATTAGTATCCTCAATTTCAGAAAGCCACGTCTCCGTTATTCCAATTGCGTCGAAAGGGCAGTACCCGTTAATAAAATTAAATCTTTAAAGTTTGTCCACTTATCTGGTATGCTCTCTGATGATAAAGCAAATTACATTGAGTTTGATCTCTTCCATTAGCTTAGGTTTTACATTTTTTACAAAATCAAAAGTGTCGAGATATTCATAGTTAATATGGTTTAAGGGGCTATCGGAGCTAGCTAAGGGGTTGGTGGGGTAATTATTTTTGGTCCTCGTAATAGTTAAAAACAACATTATTACTCAGTGATAATTCGTGAGGCTGAACGCAAAATCTTGCATAGTACAACATTTAAATATCTATTGTGGTCAGAGTTTCATCATTTTCTTGATTTGAATATTGAAATTCTTCTTAAGCCGACGAATTATCATTAATGGCAATTTTGGACTGGGATGGAAAGTTTGCCGTTTTTTTCTTAGATTTCTTGCCTTTGACTAGGGCAGTGGCACCGATTCGATTTTACAGTTGAGTCAACAGGCTTAACTAGCTTCGATGTGGAATCTATGCTCTTTTTGTTTAAACTTAGCTGTATTGCAGTTGAAGGATTTATGAGAAGGCCTGAAGAATCTATTAGTTCAGTTTGTATTTCTTCCAATTTTACACTGGTATCCACACCATAAAGCACATACTTGTGTAACTTTTCCACATCTTTTTTTTGTGGCTAACATTTTCGAGCCATCAAGATTATTTTCTTTGGATTTTGACAGGACGTGGTCTGCCGCCTGAAAAAGACGTAAAGTAAATATCATAGACTCGTCCTGCTTGAAAACAAGTTCAAAATTTACCTTGGGGGGGGCGTGGTCAGAAAACACAGCTTTCCTAATTTGCATTATTCGATCTTTTGAAAAGGGTTGGGCATTGGTTTTCTTGATTGAGACAGCATAATAATTGGGGTAATCTGTAGTACTAGTTTCTGGGACACTTGAAGGGAGGGGTTTGCACTATCACTGGTGAACGAATTTCATCCTTCTTCCTCTTTTGCGGCATCTCAACTCTTTCATTAGAGTTAGTTTGCGGCTAAGGCCTGAATTCCTGACAAGTGACTAACTGTTTTGGACAGCGTAGTTGGGGGAGGGAGGTTCTAGAAATAGTTTTACAAGTAGGTTGGAAGGGCGACTGGCCAAGGGTTTCAGTGGGAGTAATCATTCTCGGGTGGTAGCCTTAGGGGCTGCTTTTTTCCCGACATTTATTCTGACGAGACACTACAGATTCACGAACTGTTAATCAGTCTTAATTCAAGGTTACTTGACCAAAAATAAATATCCGTTATGGAACTAAATTTTTCACTATGATAAATAATAACTCACTTTGTATGAAGTGAACAATCCCTCACAATTAAATCCGCAAGTTTCAATTGCGCAATCTAACACAGTAGAGTACAAAAGATAATCCGATTAGGTTTCATAAGTTAGTTCTTTTTAGTTCAGATACCAAACTCATACTGAGTAAAAAAAAATCCTCAAAATGTTTGGCCCATCTCTCTTTAGTTCGTTCCTTATCGCTAATTGTGGCCCCATTCCTTTCTTTAACTGGGCCAAGTCCGGATTGACAACTCCGTCACAATTTGTTAACATGCCAGTACAATATTTTGCTATTATGCCGTCTAGCTTCATCTTCCAGATCCTCGGCAATTTTATCCATGGCCTCCACTTCAAACCCTCCTTAGTTCATATTTTAAGGCTTTCTCCACTTTCCTTACATTCCTTTTGTTTTCATATGATCTATCACTCAGATAATTCTTGTACAATTCCTTTCTCCTGTCTATTAAATATAAAGCTTTTTCACTTATATTCTTAGCTGCAGTTCTAGCTTTCTTCCTAAGACACCTTCAGCAACTTCACAAATTATTTTTTTAAAATTATTCCAAACATCTTCGACATTATCAAATTTTAAACTCTGAAGTTTAGTATTCAAACTGTTCCAGGAAAATTTCTCTTAAATTCTCATCCTGGAGTCTACCAACATCATAACTTCCTGGGAGGTAGTTAGCCTTCCGATATTTCAGCTTTAAATTAACCCTGACACTACTCGATGGTGATCTTTACTTTTTACATCAATAACGGCACTCCTATATACCCTAGTATCTTGTATTGATCCTGCCAGTCTTCGGTTTACTATAACATAATCAATAAGGTTTTCTGTATTACCATCGCGTGAGTACCTTGTTAACTTATGAGCCATTTTATGACCAAACACCGTATTGGTTTCACAACTAGATTGTTATACCTACAGAATTGCAAGTCTGTATCCATTACTCTTTTCTTTTCCTACACTAAATTTACCTAGGCTAAGATACCATCTATCCTAATTTC
>JAPEVW010000887.1:7500-37496 GCA_027921565.1 Artemia sinica
TGACCCCTTAATCGCAAAGGCCATTAATTAGAATAAATTGCTCTGGTGAAAGTAGAAAAAAAAATCTTTAGCGTAAAGAGCGAGGTACTGACTAGGGTGTGAACCCAATCATATACCTAATAACTCCTGTTCATTTAAGTTTTGATGCTGCTTCTTACTTTCAGTTGAAAAAATTGTTTTTTTTTACTTAATTTCTGATCTTTTTTAAATAATGCTGGGAAGTCCGGCGCCCCCATCATAGCATTGACCCTTTTCCATGAAAACTTCCTGCAAGGAAATATTCTGCAAAGTAACCTCTAGCCCACTTCCCCCTAACTCCCAGAGAAAATCCCCCCTGAATACTTCTGTATATTTCCCAATAACCAATGCTATATGTAAACATTGGGAAAAGTTCATAACTTACGCACCTTCGCTCAGGGACTCTAGGGGATTAAAACATTTTCAAAGATATAGTTTATTATATTTTTTCGACCATGTTGAACAAAATGGCCATCTTAAAATTTGGAACCGGTGGTTTTTGGGAAAAATGAGCGTGGAAGGGGGCCAATTTGCCCTCCATTTTTTTTTGTCACTTAAAAAGGGCAATGTAAATTTTAATTTCTGTTCGCATGAGCCCTCCCTCAATATTCTAGGACCACTGGTCGATACAATCACCCCTGGAAGAAAAACACACACATCCGTTATATTCCTTCTGGAAAAAAATAAAAAATCCACATTTTTGCAGATAAGAGCTTGAAACTACTACAGTAGGGTTCTTCAAAACGATGAATTTGATGTTGTGATTCATTAAGGTTCTATGACTTTTATTGGTTGTTTTTTCCCTTTATTCGAAAATAAGGTAAATTTTCTCATGCGCGTAAGTAGAGATGCCATAATAACTCGTGACAGCACACCATATATGGGCATAGAGTCATTAGGGAGAATGATTGCGTAATCGGTCAATGACCTCTTTCTCCAGGTGTGTTTTTGGCACGCTCTTAGCGAATGTCAATGTTGTTATTGTTTCCGAGGCAAATGTCAAGGTCAATGTTGTTGTTGTTTTGAACAGAGTTAATTAGAGAGAACACGTGGTTAATGGGATCAATGTTGTTGTCGTTTCCGAGCCAACTTTCTTTTCTGCTCAGTCTAGAGTTGGCAGTCATTAATCAAATTGTTTCCAGGGAGTGTCTGACAGATGACGTCCAAGTTAATTAATGTCTTTGGAGTTCGACCAGAATTGTCTCCGAGACAAAGTTTTGATCACACATGACAGATGATGTCATGATTGATTGATTCACACGAAAGGGGAATTAATTTCTTGTTCTAAAGAGAATTGATTCACGAAAGGGAAATTAATTTGTTGTTTCTAACAAGAGAATCGTTTCCGAGCAGACGTTTTGATCTTAGCGCATGAAAAGGTTTCCAAATAATTTGAAATGCATTGGCGCAGAGATGCCAAACAAAAGGAACATGCCGAAATTCCGCTTAGGGATAATTTTGGCGAAAACCGTTTTAGCTATTTTATGGAACTATTTCGGCGAAACAGCTAGAGACATTTTAAAAGGTGATTTTTGAAGAGATTTTGGAGGAGGTTTTGAGTGTGGTCGTTATAATACACAAGTTGTATTTTTAACAGTGTTGCGAGGTCCTCTACCCCAACCCAAAGGCTTCTCATACCCCACCCCAACCCCGAGGGAAGCCCCCGGTCCTCAAAGGCCCCCCAAGCTCTCAAAGGGCCCCCGGATCCCCAAACGCCCACCCAGACGCCCAAAGGCCATCCCCGGGTCCCCCAGAGGCCCATCGAGCTCCCGAAGGACCAACGGGATCCCAAAGGCACTCCACCGGCCCCCAAATGTCCCACAGGCCCCTCAACTGCCCTCCCTGTGCCCCGAAGGAAGCCCCCCGGTCCTCAAAGGCCCCCAAAGCTCTCAAAGGGCCACCGGAGCCCCCAAAGGCCCACCCAGACCCCCAAAGGCCATCCCCGGGCCCCCCAAAGGCCCATCGAGCTCCCGAAGGACCAACGGGATCCCAAAGGCCCTCCACCGGTCCCCAAATGTCCCCCAAGCCCTCAACTGCCCTCCTGTGGCCCAAAGGCCCTCCCTGTGCCCCAAAGGCCCCCCCCCCCCTGTGCCCCAAAGGCCCTCCCCCGAACCCCCCCCCAAAAGGCCCCCCAAGGTCTCAAAGGGCCTCCGGAGCCCCCAAAGGCCCACCCAGACCCCCAAAGGCCATCCCCGGGCCACCCAAAGGCCCTCCCCAGGCTTCCAAAGGCCCCTCCCTCGGTCCCCAAAGGCCCATTGAGCTCCCAAAGGACATCCGGGCTCCCAAAGGGCCCCCCGAACCCCCGAAGACCCATCAGGCTCCAAAAAGACCACTGGGCTCCCAAAGTGCCCCCCAGACCCCCAAAGGTCCCACCCGATCCCCAAAGGTCCACCGGGCTCCCAGAGGACCAGTCGATCCTCGAGTGCCTTCCCAGACCCCCAAAGGACCCTCCCCGGGCCCCTAAAGGCCCACCGGGCTCCCCAAGGACCACCGGTATCCCTTCCCCCACCTTTTAATATAATTTGAATTTTTTAACATGGTTTTTTTTTTTTTAACTTTTTTACGTATCTTAAAATGACATGGAATATGCTTACGGCTCTGCCAATCGTACTCTGTGCTTGTTCAAAGACACGATGCGGCTTTCCCACTGGTACTCTATGGCAGGTTATCGACACTACCGAGTTTATTGCATGCATTAAATCAGTATTTTTACGCAGTGGAGGGATAAACACACAATTCATATCTGTAAAAAAAAGTGAAGATGAATTATTCGACGAAAGTATGTACACATGAAAAAATCGTCGTCGTGTTGAATGCAGACAAGGAGAAATACCTGTACTATGAAACGAGTGCAAGTGGTAACACTATTGGAAATGTATGCATGCGTTGTCATGACAGCGAGAAGTTAGATTTTCTTGGAGTACCCAAGAATTTCAATCGTGTAAACGGCGGATACTCAAGAGTAACATTACCAGAGAAATTAGTGCTCAAAGAGAATGCAAAAAAATTAAAAATAATTGTCGATGATCGGGACAACTCCTTGCTACGGCTTCTGGTAACACATTACCTGTCGATAAATCCTATCATCCTCTTTCCGGTATTAGCATTTTAAAGAGAACAAGAAGAAGACAAGCATACTCCTGCACCAACATCATAAATCATATCTTGTCAATGTGTCAAAACTGCCATCTATGTAAAAATAATGTGACAATAGACAGTGAAATCGCAGACAGAATAAAAAGGACATTAGCAGACAATATCATCAATGAATATAAAGATGAATTGACGGAAAGTGAAGCGCAAGTGTACTAATAATGTGTAATAATGTATTTAACGTATTTTTATATTAATATTCTACATGTCATGATTTCATTAAAAATATTTATGCATTATTTTGTTAAGTGTTCATTATTTTTAGGATTTGTCAGAACGTTAACGTTCAGAATATCTATTAAAAAGGTCAGAGATGAAAGAAAAAGAATTTTTTACAGATAGAGATGCTACTAGCAGACTCAATTTTTCATAGAAGATAGAAAAGTTCAAGTTCTCTTCTGAATTTTACCAAAGAACACGCTACAATTCTAATTTCTCCAGAGAAAGCTAAAATCTTCCACTTCAGTTTCTTTATTTCACAAAGAGATAAAGAAATTTAAAGTTCAATTTCTAATTTTTTCGGTTGGAAGATAGAAAAAGTAATATTATACTTGTGAATATTTTCATGGAAAGATAAAAAGTTTCTTGTTCAATTTAAAATTTTTCTCAACAAAGTGAAGAAAAATTCAAGTTCTCTTCTGAATTTTACCAAAGAATGCACTTCAATTCTAATTTCGCCAGAGAAAACAAAAATCTTCCACTTAAGTTCTTTATTTCACAAAGAGATAAAGAAATTTTAAAGTTCAATTCTAATTTTTCAGTTGGAAGATAGAAAAAGTAATACCGCACATATGAAATATTTTCATGGAAGATAAAAAGTTCTAGTTCAATTTAAAATTTTCTCAACGAAGTCAAGACAAGTTCAAGTTCTCTTCTGAATTTACCAAAAGAACACACTTCAATTCTAATTTCGCCAGAGAAAAACAAAAATCTTCCACTTGAGTTCTTTATTTCACAAAGACATAAAGAAATTTAAAGTTCAATTCTAAATTTTTTTCGATGGAAGATAGAAAAGCAATACCATACTTGTGAATATTTTCACGGAAATAAAAAGTTCTAGTTTAATTTAAAATTTTCCAACAAAGTGAAGAAAAGTTCAAGTCTCTACTGAATTTTACCAAAGAAACACAATACAATTCTAATTTCTCCAGAGAAAACAAAAATCTTCCACTTGAGTTCTTTATTTCACAAAGACATAAAGAAATTTAAAGTTCAATTCTAAATTTTTTTCGATGGAAGATAGAAAAGGCAATACCGTACATATGAAAATATTTTCACGGAAGATAAAAAGTTCTAGTTTAATTTAAAATTTTCTCAACAAAGTGAAGAGAAGTTCAAGTTCTCTACTGAATTTTACCAAAGAACACAATACAATTCTAATTTCTCCAGAGAAAATAAAAATCCCCTACTTAATTTCTATATCTCACAAAGACATAAAGAAATTTAAATTTCATTTCTAAATTTTTCGGTGGGAGATAGAAAAGGCAATACCGTACATATGAAATATTTTCACGGAAGATAAAAAGTTCTAGTTCAATTTAAAATTTTCTCAACGAAGTGAAGAAAAGTTCAAGTTCTCTTCTGAACTTTACCAAAGAACACGCTTCATTTCTAATTTCTCCAGAGAAAACATAAATCTTCCATGTCATTTTTAAGTTCACCAAGACATGAAAAATTTAAAGTTCAATTCTAATTTTTCGGTGGCAGATAGGAAAAGTTATACTATGATTTTTGATTATTTTCTATGAAGGTAAAAAGTTCTAGTTCATTTTTTAATTTTCTCAACGAAGTGAAGAAAGTTCAAGTTCTCTTCGGAATTTTACCAAAGAACACACTTTAATTCTAATTTCTCAGAGAAAACAAAAATCTTCCGCTTCAGTTGTTTATTTCACAAAGACAAAAAGAAATTTAAAGTTCAATTCTAAATTTTTCGGTGGTAGATAGGAAAAGCAATACCGTACTTGTGAAATATTTTCACGGAAGATAAAAAGTTCTAGTTCAATTTAAAATTTTCTCAACGAAGTCAAGACAAGTTCAAGTTTTCTACTGAATTTTTTACCAAAGAACACAATACAATTCTAATTTCTCCAGAGAAAATAAAAATCTTCCACATAAGTTTCTTTATTTCACAAAGACATAAAGAAATTTAAAGTTCAATTCTAAATTTTTCGGTGGCAGATAGAAAAAGTAATACCACACTTGTGAATATTTTCCCAGAAGATAAAAAGTTCTAGTTCAATTTAAAATTTTCTCAACGAAGTGAAGAAAAATTCAATTCTAATTTCGCCAGAGAAAAATAAAAATCTTCCAATTCAGCTCTTTATTTCACAAAGACATAAAGAAATTTAAAGTTCAATTCTAAATTTTTCGGTGGTAGATAGGAAAAGCAATACCGTACTTGTGAAATATTTTCACGGAAGATAAAAAGTTCTAGTTCAATTTAAAATTTTCTCAACGAAGTCAAGACAAGTTCAAGTTTTCTACTGAATTTTACCAAAGAACACAATACAATTCTAATTTCTCCAGAGAAAATAAAATCTTCCACATAAGTTCTTTATTTCACAAAGACATAAAGAAATTTAAAGTTCAATTCTAAATTTTTCGGTGGCAGATAGAAAAAGTAATACCACACTTGTGAATATTTTCCCAGAAGATAAAAAGTTCTAGTTCAATTTAAAATTTTTCTCAACGAAGTGAAGAAAAATTCAATTCTAATTTCGCCAGAGAAAATAAAAATCTTCCAATTCAGTTCTTTATTTCACAAAGACATAAAGAAATTTAAAGTTCAATTCTAAATTTTTCGGTGGAAGATAGAAAAAGTAATACCATACTTGTGAATATTTTCCCGGAAGATAAAAAGTTCTAGTTCAATTTTAAATTTTCTCAACGAAGTGAAGAAAAGTGCAAGTTCTCCTCTGAACTCTACCAAAGAACACACTTCAATTCTAATTTCTCCAGAGAAAACAAAATCTTCCACTTCAGTTTCTTTATTTCACAAAGGCATAAAGAAATTTAAAGTTCAATTCTAAATTTTTCGGTGAGAGATAGAAAAATTAATACCATACTCGTGAATATTTTCACAGAAGATAAATACCATACAGGTGAATATTTTCCTGGAAGATAAAAAGTTCTAGTTCAATTTTAAATTTTCTCAACGAAGTCAAGGAAAGTTCAAGTTCTCTACTGAATTTTACCAAAGAACACGCTTCAATTCTAATTTCCCCAGAGAAAACAAAAATCTTCCACTTCAGTTCTTTATTTCACAAAGACATAAAGAAATTTAAAGTTCAATTTTAATTTTTCGGTGGAAGATAGAAAAAGTAATACCAAACTTGTGAATATTTTCACAGAAGATAAATACCATACATGTAAATATTTTCCGGAAGAAGATAAAAAGTTATAGTTCAATTTTAAATTTTCACAAACGAAGTGAAGAAAAGCTCAAGTTCTCTTCTGAATTTTCTTAAAAGAAGTGAAAAACGTTTTTTTTTGCCCAATTCTGAATTTTACATATGAAAATGAAAAAGCTCCCACTTCAGTTCTTAATTTCTCAAAGACATAAAACATTCAAAGTTCTCTTCTAATTTTTTCCAAGAAAATAAAAAGGTTCCATTTCAGTTCAGGTTTTTCCTCAAAGAGATGAAAAATTTAAAGTCCTATTCTAATTTTAAATTAAATTTTACCTGCTTTGTCTTATGGATTTACCCCTCAAATTTTTAAATTAGAAAATGAGGGACCATTTCCATTATTAAAGACAATCGTTCAAACTCGTTCATCTAACCTCCAAAACAATAGGTTCGGTTAGGAATAAATAAATATTAATAAAAAATAGAAACATTTCTACAAGTTTAAGTTAGGTTCGATCAACTTGTCATGAGCTCTCATGATAAGTTAACCTAACCTTTTCCGGCGAGTATGGTTAGGTTAGGTTAGGCTAGATTAAGTTAGGTTAGATTAGGTTAGGTTAAGTTAGGTTAGGTTAGCCTACGTACGCGTCACTTAGGTTAGCTTTTAGGTTAGGTGAGAGACAGGCAAAGAGTTAGGTGTATGATTAGGTTAGGTTAGATTAAGTTAGCTTAGATTAAGTTAGGTTAGGTTAGGTTAGGTTAGGCTAGATTAAGTTAGGTTAGATTAGGTTAGGTTAAGTTAGGTTAGGTTAGCCTACGTACGCGTCACTTAGGTTAGCTTAGGTTAGGTGAGAGACAGGCAAAGAGTTAGGTGTATGATTAGGTTAGGTTAGATTAATTTAGTTTAGATTAAGTTAGGTTAGGTTAAGTTTAGGTTAGGCTAGGTTAGCCTACGTACGTGCGCGTACGTAGGCTAACCTAGCCTAACCTAACTTAACCTAACCTAACTTAATCTAAGCTAACTTAATCTAACCTAACCTAATCATACACCTAACTCTTTGCCTGTCTCTCACCTAACCTAGCTAACCTAAGTGACGCGTACGTAGGCTAACCTAACCTAACTTAACCTAACCTAATCTAACCTAACTTAATCTAGCCTAACCTAACCTAACCTAACCTAACTTAATCTAAGCTAACTTAATCTAACCTAACCTAATCATACACCTAACTCTTGCCTGTCTCTCACCTAACCTAAGCTAACCTAAGTGACGCGTAAGTAGGCTAACCTAACCTAACTTAACCTAACCTAATCTAACCTAAAATCCTAAAAAAAAAAAAAAAGAAAAAAAAAAAAAACTAACTTAATCTAGCCTAACCTAACCTAACCATACTCGCCGGAAAAAGGTTAGGTTAACTTATCATGAGAGCTCATGACAAGTTGATCGAACTAACTTAAACTTGTAGAAATGTTTCTATTTTTTTATTAATATTTATTTATTCCTAACCGAACCTATTGTTTTGGAGGTTAGATGAACGAGTTTGAACGATTGTCTTTAATAATGGAACTGGTCCCTCATTTTCTAATTTAAAAATTTGAGGGGTAAATCCATAAGACAAAGCAGGTAAAATTTAATTTAAAATTAGAATAGGACTTTAAATTTTTCATCTCTTTGAGGAAAAACCTGAACTGAAATGGAACCTTTTTATTTTCTTGGAAAAATTAGAAGAGAACTTTGAATGTTTATGTCTTTGAGAAATTAAGAACTGAAGTGGGAGCTTTTTCATTTTCATATGTAAAATTCAGAATTGGGCAAAACGTTTTTTCACTTCTTTAAGAAAATTCAGAAGAGAACTTGAGCTTTTCTTCACTTCGTTGTGAAAATTTAAAATTGAACTATAACTTTTTATCTTCCGGGAAAATATTTACATGTATGGTATTTATCTTCTGTGAAAATATTCACAAGTTTTGGTATTACTTTTTCTATCTTCCACCGAAAAATTAAAATTGAACTTTAAATTCTTTTATGTCTTTGTGAATAAAGAACTGAAGTGGAAGATTTTTGTTTTCTCTGGGGAAATTAGAATTGAAGCGTGTTCTTTGGTAAAATTCAGTAGAGAACTTGAACTTTCCTTGACTTCGTTGAGAAAATTTAAAATTGAACTAGAACTTTTTATCTTCCAGGAAAATATTCACCTGTATGGTATTTATCTTCTGTGAAAATATTCACGAGTATGGTATTAATTTTTTCTATCTCTCACCGAAAAATTTAGAATTGAACTTTAAATTTCTTTATGCCTTTGTGAAATAAAGAACTGAAGTGGAAGATTTTGTTTTCTCTGGAGAAATTAGAATTGAAGTGTGTTCTTTGGTAGAGTTCAGAGGAGAACTTGCACTTTTCTTCACTTCGTTGAGAAAATTTAAAATTGAACTAGAACTTTTTATCTTCCGGAAAATATTCACAAGTATGGTATTACTTTTTCTATCTTCCACCGAAAAATTTAGAATTGAACTTTAAATTTCTTTATGTCTTTGTGAAATAAAGAACTGAATTGGAAGATTTTTATTTTCTCTGGCGAAATTAGAATTGAATTTTTCTTCACTTCGTTGAGAAAATTTTAAATTGAACTAGAACTTTTTATCTTCTGGGAAAATATTCACAAGTGTGGTATTACTTTTTCTATCTGCCACCGAAAAATTTAGAATTGAACTTTAAATTTCTTTATGTCTTTGTGAAATAAAGAACTTATGTGGAAGATTTTTATTTTCTCTGGAGAAATTAGAATTGTATTGTGTTCTTTGGTAAAATTCAGTAGAAAACTTGAACTTGTCTTGACTTCGTTGAGAAAATTTTAAATTGAACTAGAACTTTTTATCTCCGTGAAAATATTTCACAAGTACGGTATTGCTTTTCCTATCTACCACCGAAAAATTTAGAATTGAACTTTAAATTTCTTTATGTCTTTGTGAAATAAAGAGCTGAATTGGAAGATTTTTATTTTCTCTGGCGAAATTAGAATTGAATTTTTCTTCACTTCGTTGAGAAAATTTTAAATTGAACTAGAACTTTTTATCTTCTGGGAAAATATTCACAAGTGTGGTATTACTTTTTCTATCTGCCACCGAAAAATTTAGAATTGAACTTTAAATTTCTTTATGTCTTTGTGAATAAAGAACTTATGTGGAAGATTTTTATTTTCTCTGGAGAAATTAGAATTGTATTGTGTTCTTTGGTAAAATTCAGTAGAAAACTTGAACTTGTTTTTGACTTCGTTGAGAAAATTTTAAATTGAACTAGAACTTTTTATCTTCCGTGAAATATTTCACAAGTACGGTATTGCTTTTCCTATCTACCACCGAAAAATTTAGAATTGAACTTTAATTTCTTTTTGTCTTTGTGAAATAAACAACTGAAGCGGAAGATTTTTGTTTTCTCTTGAGAAATTAGAATTAAAGTGTGTTCTTTGGTAAAATTCCGAAGAGAACTTGAACTTTTCTTCACTCGTTGAGAAAATTAAAAATGAACTAGAACTTTTACCTTCATAGAAAATAATCAAAATCATAGTATAACTTTTTGCCTATCTGCCACCGAAAAATTAGAATTGAACTTTAAATTTTTCATGTCTTGGTGAACTTAAAAATGACATGGAAGATTTATGTTTTCTCTGGAGAAATTAGAAAATGAAGCCTGTTCTTTGGTAAAGTTCAGAAGAGAACTTGAACTTTTCTTCACTTCGTTGAGAAAATTTTAAATTGAACTAGAACTTTTTATCTTCCGTGAAAATATTTCATATGTACGGTATTGCCTTTTCTATCTCCCACCGAAAAATTTAGAAATGAAATTTAAATTTCTTTATGTCTTTGTGAGATATAGAAATTAAGTAGGGGATTTTTATTTTCTCTGGAGAAATTAGAATTGTATTGTGTTCTTTGTAAAATTCAGTAGAGAACTTGAACTTCTCTCACTTTGTTGAGAAAATTTTAAATTAAACTAGAACTTTTTATCTTCCGTGAAAATATTTCATATGTACGGTAATTGCCTTTTCTATCTTCCATCGAAAAAAATTTAGAATTGAACTTTAAATTTCTTTATGTCTTTGTGAAATAAAGAACTCAAGTGGAAGATTTTTGTTTTCTCTGGAGAAATTAGAATTGTATTGTGTTCTTTGGTAAAATTCAGTAGAGAACTTGAACTTTCTTCACTTTGTTGAGAAAATTTTAAATTAAACTAGAACTTTTTATTTCCGTGAAAATATTCACAAGTATGGTATTGCTTTTTCTATCTTCCATCGAAAAAAATTTAGAATTGAACTTTAAATTTCTTTATGTCTTTGTGAAATAAAGAACTCAAGTGGAAGATTTTTGTTTTCTCTGGTGAAATTAGAATTGAAGTGTGTTCTTTGGTAAAATTCAGAAGAGAACTTGAACTTGTCTTGACTTCGTTGAGAAAATTTTAAATTGAACTAGAACTTTTTATCTTCCATGAAAATATTTCATATGTGCGGTATTACTTTTTCTATCTTCCAACTGAAAAATTAGAATTGAACTTTAAATTTCTTTATCTCTTTGTGAAATAAAGAACTTAAGTGGAAGATTTTGTTTTTCTCTGGCGAAATTAGAAATTGAAGTGCATTCTTTGGTAAAATTCAGAAGAGAACTTGAATTTTTCTTCACTTTGTTGAGAAAATTTTAAATTGAACAAGAACTTTTTATCTTCCATGAAAATATTCACAAGTATAATATTACTTTTTCTATCTTCCAACCGAAAAATTAGAATTGAACTTTAAATTTCTTTATCTCTTTGTGAAATAAAGAACTGAAGTGGAAGATTTTAGCTTTCTCTGGAGAAATTAGAATTGTAGCGTGTTCTTTGGTAAAATTCAGAAGAGAACTTGAACTTTTCTATCTTCTATGAAAAAATTGAGTCTGCTAGTAGCATCTCTATCTGTAAAAATTCTTTTTCTTTCATCTCTGACCTTTTTAATAGATATTCTGAACGTTAACGTTCTGACAAATCCTAAAAATAATGAACACTTAACAAAATATGCATAAAAATATTTTTAATGAAATCATGACATGTAGAATATTAATATAAAAATACGTTAAATACATTATTACACATTATTAGTACACTTGCGCTTCACTTTCCGTCAATTCATCTTTATATTCATTGATGATATTGTCTGCTAATGTCCTTTTTATTCTGTCTGCGATTTCACTGTCTATTGTCACATTATTTTTACATAGATGGCAGTTTTGACACATTGACAAGATATGATTTATGATGTTGGTGCAGGAGTATGCTTGTCTTCTTCTTGTCCTCTTTAAAATGCTAATACCGGAAAGAGGATGATAGGATTTATCGACAGGTAATGTGTTACCAGAAGCCGTAGCAAGGAGTTGTCCCCGATCATCGACAATTATTTTTAAGTTTGCATTCTCTTTGAGCACTAATTTCTCTGGTAATGTTACTCTTGCATATCCGCCGTTTACACGATTGAAATTCTTGGGTACTCCAAAGAAATCTAACTTCTCGCTGTCATGACAACGCATGCATACATTTCCAATAGTGTTACCACTTGCACTCGTTTCATAGTTCAGGTATTTCTCCTTGTCTGGCATTCAACACGACGACGATTTTTTCATGTGTACATACTTTCGTCGAATAATTCATCTTCACTTTTTTACAGATATGAATTGTGTGTTTATCCCTCCACTGCGTAAAAAATACTGATTTAATGCATGCAATAAACTCGGTAGTGTCGATAACCTGCCATAGAGTACCAGTGGGAAAGCCGCATCGTGTCTTTGAACAAGCACAGAGTACGATTGGCAGAGCCGTAAGCATATTCCATGTCATTTTAAGATACGTAAAAAAGTTAAAAAAAAAACCATGTTAAAAAATTCAAATTATATTAAAAGGTGGGGAAGGATACCGGTGGTCCTTTGGGAGCCCGGTGGGCCTTTAGGGGCCCGGGGAGGTCCTTTGGGGGTCTGGGGAGGCACTCGAGGATCGACTGGTCCTCTGGGAGCCCGGTGGACCTTTGGGGATCGGGTGAGGACCTTTGGGGGTCTGGGGGGCACTTTGGGAGCCCAATGGTCTTTTTGGAGCCTGATGGGTCTTCGGGCGTTCGGGGGCCCTTTGGGAGCCCGGATGTCCTTTGGGAGCTCAATGGGCCTTTGGGGACGAGGGAGGGAGGCCTTTGGAAGCCTGGGGAGGCCTTTTGGGTGGCCCGGGGATGGCCTTTGGGGGTCTGGGTGGGCCTTTGGGGGCTCCGGAGGCCCTTTGAGACCTTGGGGGGCCTTTGGGGGGGGGGGGGGGGGGGGTTCGGGGGAGGGCCTTTGGGGCACAGGGGGGGGGGCCTTTGGGGCACAGGGAGGGCCTTTGGGCCACAGGGAGGGCAGTTGAGGGCTTGGGGGACATTTGGGGACCGGTGGAGGGCCTTTGGGATCCCGTTGGTCCTTCGGGAGCTCGATGGGCCTTTGGGGGGCCGGGGTTGGCCTTTGGGGGTCTGGGTGGGCCTTTGGGGGCTCCGGTGGCCCTTTGAGAGCTTTGGGGCCTTTGAGGACCGGGGGGCTTCCTTCGGGGCACAGGGAGGGCAGTTGAGGGCCTGTGGGACATTTGGGGGCCGGTGGAGTGCCTTTGGGATCCCGTTGGTCCTTCGGGAGCTCGATGGGCCTCTGGGGGACCGGGGATGGCCTTTGGGGGTCTGGGTGGGCGTTTGGGGGATCCGGGGCCCTTTGAGAGCTTGGGGGCCTTTGAGGACCGGGGGGCTTCCCTCGGGGTTGGGGTGGGGTATGAGAAGCCTTTGGGTTGGGGTAGAGGACTCGCAACACTGTTTAAAATACAACTTGTGTATTATAACGACCACACTCAAAAACCTCCTCCAAAATCTCTTCAAAAATCACCTTTTAAAATGTCTCTAGCTGTTTTGCCGAAATAGTTCCATAAAATAGCTAAAACGGTTTCGCCAAAATTATCCCTAAGCGGAATTTCGGCATGTTCCTTTTGTTTGGCATCTCTGCGCCAATGCATTTCAAATATTTGGAAACCTTTTCGCGCGCTAAGATCAAAACGTCTGCTCGGAAACGATTCTCTTTTAGAAACAACAAATTAATTTCCTTTCGTGAATCAATTCTCTTTAGAACAACAAATTAATTCCCCTTTCGTGTGAATCAATCAATCATGACATCATCTGTCATGTGTGATCAAAACTTTGTCTCGGAGACAATTCTGGTCGAACTCCAAAGACATTAATTAACTTGACGTCATCTGTCAGACACTCCCTGGAAACAATTTGATTAATGACTGCCAACTCTAGACTGAGCAGAAAAGAAAGTTGGCTCGGAAACGACAACAACATTGATCCCATTAACCACGTGTTCTCTCTAATTACTCTGTTCAAAACAACAACAACATTGACCTTGACATTTGGCCTCGGAAACAATAACAACATTGACATTCGCTAAGAGCGTGCCAAAACACACCTGGAGAAAGAGGTCATTGACCGATTACGCAATCATTCTCCCTAATGACTCTATGCCCATATATGGTGTGCTGTCACGAGTTATTATGGCATCTCTACTCGCGTAACTTTTGACGAATAAAACTAATTTTGATGAAATTTATACATTTGAAATTAGCATAAAAATTTGATTATTTTGGTGTATCTATTGGTATTGAAATTCCGTTTTTTAGAATTTCGGTTACAATTGAGCCGGGTCGCTCCTTACTTACAGTTCAGTACCACGAAAATGTTTGAAAATCTGTATATTTCAGGTTTCGGAGGAGCACATAAAATGGTCACTTTAAACCCTCTAATAGAAAGATTAATAATTTTTACATGACCCTATTATCAACAATGTGTTGTACCCGCCTCGGATTTGAGAATCAAAAACTGAGGAAACCCTGAATTATCAGCTATGAGCTCGACAACCCTGACATACGACTTGGGTGCAAATCAAATAACATCTCTGAGATAAATCCTCTTTATAATTAAATTAGAACATTGAAATAACTACGATTCTAATGAGACTTAATGGCTAGCCATTAACCATTTACGACCAATCCCTTAATAATCTATGGATTATAATTAGTCGATAGAGGAGGTACAAGTACTTGTCTGCAAAATTTTAGAATAGGGGCAAGGGGAGTAGTTAAAAGGCACAACAGCCACCAGTCACACATACTAAAAATATTTGTATGACTTGATTCAACAAGTTATAAATGGTCCACTATTTGCGAAATTTGTTCATAACGGGTTTTAACTTTGGATATAACATTATAACCTTAACCATCGATTAGTGACTATCAAACCCAGAAAATGTTCAATTTCCAACTTCGATTGAATTCAAATACCATTAATGAAAATGTACTAAGTGTTGTTTTATTTTAGGAAATTGTCGTTGCAAGAATTATGATTTAAAAAAATTAACTTTTAAGTATATTAGAATATAATCTACATAATCTCTTAAAATATAACAACTATGAGCTGAAAGAGTTTTAAAACCTGTATACATGTGCAAAGTTCGAGCAGGGGAGTGGACAAGACTTAGACCAAAGAGGACTACTTTGGGCTAATGAAAATAATTCGATGAATTTCAGCAAATATTGATATATTTATGATTTTCGAAATACACTAATGTGTCTTATTGCAACATTGATAGTGTCAATAATTTGAGAAAATGTTGGGGGTGGGGGAGGGGCTAACCTAACCTAACCAATATTCCATTAATGAATACATTAATTTGTTTGAACAAGTTGTGTAGAATACAGTTTTCATAGTACAGGGCATCGCCAGAAGTGGAGTTGTATTTTTCTGACTTTTTCTTCACCACGACATTTAAATCAATAAATGTTGAGGAAAAGTCATTGAAATAATCTTCATTGGAAATATCTGAAGTGTATATTTTCCGACAAGGGTTGTTGAGGATGAAATTGTTCATAGTACCCATACTTCACACTGACATCAACATTTTCAGCATTGAATAGATTCAATGAGGAGCTGATTCATTGATGCGATTCTTTCTTGGGTGAGATAGGTCATCTGAAGAGAAGAAATCCTTCTTTGATCTAACAATCTTTTTCTTCTCCTTATTGCTCTTCTTCCTTTTTTTCCTCACAGTCGTTGTTTATGTCTTTTCGCTTCCCACCTGGGTAGAGACTGATGAGTGAATGATGACCACGCACCCTTTTTAATCCCTTCCCAATTTACTGAGATTTCAATTGGTCGCCAACGGCTCTTGCTGAAGATCTAATATTTTCTTTAACACTCTCGTTGAAATTTTTACCCTACCCCCAGTCCAGTGGTGTTGAGGCAGCAAAATTTGATGCAGAAGGTACAATATATTTTCTAGCAAGGGGTAGGGCAGAACGAAAATAGCCTAGCAAACCAACTACCAAGATCAAAGCCAGACATTGTAGTACGCCCCTTGAAATAGTCCAATCCATGAACTATTTGACGAGAACTCAGAACACCAACATAGCAGTCAATATCAGGACAGACCAATGAAATTCTTCTATTGTTCATCTAAAGCAACGATGATTCGAAAATGACATGTAATCACGGCTAAGCCTTTTGTTATTGCTAGAGGATCACCCAATTCACTTCTTAGCGTTAACTGACGGAGTTCCAAATATGAAGTATTTACAGGAATATACTGAAGATGCTTTATGCTATAGTGATGAACATGTTCATGAGTTTTTTTTTCGTTCCAGAACACGTTGGAGGGGAATTTGAATTACCAGCTCTCGATGTTTCCACAAACGACGCATAAAGAAATTTACAAGAGTCTTAGGCGAAACCATGTGGATATCCTGCAAAATAACATCATTCATCCCGCAAACATTTCCAGAGTTTTTTACCACTTATCATATTCTGTTTAAAGCCATGAACATATCTCAGATTATCATTGAGATGAACACATTTCATTTTCAAACAGGTGAGCTAACGTAAATCCTATCATGTTGAATTGAATAATTAAATTGGAATGAACCTTTCTTACCAAATGAGATTTTTCTATTGATTGCAATACACAAATAAGTCATACTACCATATTCTTTGTATTTCAGTGTCACACACGGGGACATTCACTAGGTTTAAGTGCTTCAACCCATTCATACTTGAAAAACGGTGACCAATCGAATGTTATAACTTTTATCTCATACGCAAGACCTTTTCTCGGCATATCATATGTATTTCTTAGAATCAGTCGACAAGAGTAACTCCATACTTTTTCCGTCATCGAATTTATGGTGGGGGAGAGTTTTGTCCAAAAATCACTTGTTTTATTTTTTTTCCCCCAAATCATTGTAGAGAGGGTTGGAGACGTTTGACTAAAAGTTACATAAGAATCATTAGGCATTGTTAATCTCTTAAATACTAATCCAAGAATCAAAATTAGAGTTGTATCCTAGCCAAAGAACAATCAAAACTGTTTCTTGCCCCTGTGACTACGGCTCTTTAGTATCTTTTCAGTTTTGATAGATTTCACTATTAGATTTAACATTTTGTAGTTCATAGTCATAAAAAGCCGCCGAAGAGTCTCTTCATCTTTGGTGTCTCGTAGACGATAAGTTAGGGGTTTGGTGTCTAGGAATTTTGACAGGTTAAAAAAATTTCAGTGGACAACCAATTCCCCTTTTAGTGCACAAGTAATTCCCCTTTTCAAAAATATTAGTTGTTTATGCATTAATTCGAACAGTATCACCAACATTGCATT
The DNA here is from genome assembly GCA_027921565.1 of Artemia sinica. NCBI lineage: Eukaryota > Metazoa > Arthropoda > Branchiopoda > Anostraca > Artemiidae > Artemia > Artemia sinica. The sequence goes on from JAPEVW010000887.1 coordinate 24,739, forward strand.
TTTCCTTCACAACCATTTCAGTGGACGAATACTGTTTAAGAAAAGTATCAAATATATTATGATCAGCATGATGAAACTTCCGCTGGGGATGAGTTGGACAAAGATCGATAGGGTTTGTTGATTTTAATCAAATCATTTAATCTAGATCATGAATAAAAGCAGCCGTATTTTCCAATGTAAAATGTCTTGAAATTAAAAGTCGAACAGTTCTTATCAGTCGTTCGGCCAATGCGCCTTTATAGAACTGTGACTAGGATAGAGCATTGTATTATTTTCCATTAGTACTTTTTCGAAAGTGGATTAACAAATTCACTAGCCGATCCGTTTTAATTTTTTTATCAGAATCTTGTTTACGAATACTTTCTATAGCCTGAGCAACTTCAGCACCTACTCTTTGTATGCAATGGAGTGGCATATGCATAGCAAACTAAAAACTCTGATGCAAGTAGAATGTACTTGTATAGTGTATGTGACACCTTTGAATCTCATCAATAGTTAAGAGATTCTGCTTGCATTATGTGCAGTGGGAAAAAAGGCTTTCGTTTTTCGATAATGATTACCACGAAAGGCCCCCATGATTTCGATTAGATTGCAACATGGTTCATTTTGTAGATAGTCTTGCACAATTTTAGTGTCAACACAAGCGACTTTTGAAAGAGTGGTGGGGAGAACTAAACTTCTCGATTCACCAATATTTTCATTAACATATTTCAAAACCTCAACTTTTTGAACGTAAACACGTAGTGCTACCTTCACTATCCTTTTACATACTAGTGGGAGCCAATGATGACGTTGAGTTGAAATCAATACGTCTTCTTTTTTGTCTAGCTATCACTGGTATTCTCGTCACCCGTCAAATCAATGTTTCCACTAGGTGTGTTAGTTATTTTCCAAGATTGCTTAAATCTTGCACTTGTTTCTTCTTCTTCTTCTTCTTGTTTTAATGTTGTTGACGATGGACTATGTTCATTTAGTTTTCTTTAGAATTTTGCTTGTTGCTAATAAGACTTTTGAGGGAAGTTTAATGTATTTAAACAGTTTTTTAGAGATAACTGTCAAATGATAAAAGTTTTTTTACGATTTGTAACCATATCATATTAAGTCAAGTAGATTATAACTCTTCCTTTGAAATATAATTCGTTTTCCCATTGCTATAAACTTGAGTATGATCTTGACCACTTTCAATGAGATATGTTCTGAGTCGTTCACTTTGTTCACGATATGAGTGTGGCATTAGATTTTCCAATGCTCGACACTGTTAAATTCAATTTCTCTTCCTTTTAATTGTGTTAATGTTTCCAGCAGTATCAGCATCAGAATCTTGAAGAGATGTTTTCTTTTTTCTGATCAATGACACTTACATTGCTAGTCTCACATGATAGGGCTTATGTTTGTCCACTCGCTGAAATGCATCTTGAAGTAAAAAGTAGTTTCTTATCATTCAACCAATATTCTTATTTTTTAATGAATATACTCATATTGTCCTCAAAATGTTCGACTGGTGAAACAGGTGTGTTCTATTGGAGTCAATTTATAGGGTTTAGTCATCTAGAGAAAACTGTTCACAAGTCCTGAAATTATTGGCAGTAAAAACTGTAAAACAGATACCACCCGCGCTTGAAGAAGATGTTCCTTTTATTTTTTTTTCTTTCTTTTATATGCCAAGACACGTACAATGGAACGTTGTTGCTTTGCCTGTTGCTTAGCTACTTCTGGCAGTTGAATATTGCCCTCGGTTTAAATTTAAAAACAAGTTCAATGATATTAGATTACTCAAATCAATATCAATACCGTGTTTGAGTATGGCTTTCCGAAGTGGTTGTTTTGAAGTGCTTAGAACGCGAAAATAAATGTCTATTTTCCATGTAGTTTCTTCAGTGTCATGATGGCAACTAAAAGCATTTTGTAATGTTCACGGGGAGATATACTGTAATTTCATTGTAAAAAATATCTATGACTACACGTAAATCCTCGGGTGGTGTATTTTGATTAAGATTCAAATGGAATGAAAACATATGGTTTTTAGTTGCCTGATTGTACGTTGAAAGTAGAATTTTTGAGCACCGGGATAAATTTGTTTATTAAGAGTAATTAGAGAACTAGAATCAAGATCAAACTCTGTAGATAATATAGTAGGTACAGTTCAAAGCAAATATTCCCATTCCTTTGCTCTGATGAAAAAGATTGCGTAGAAATAGAGTAACGAAAATCTGTTCATGATGAGAGCGAACGGTAAACAATTGTAGCATTTCCTGGACCCATTGTTGAATGGATTCAGCTAAATCGTCAATAATCAGCCCAAGAGTTTGATTCAATAATTTCGAAAACATCAAGTCCCTGTATGAATTGTACCTGCAACCAGGATGTAGCAATAGCTTTTATTTTATTTTATGACTCATGCAAAACACGTAGCAATAGTAAGATTTTTTAAGCTTTTCCATAAATATTTTATCAAATTTTAATTATTTTAGTTAAGAGTGTCGTTTTGCCCGACATTGATGGACCACACAGAAACCATCTGAATGGTGTTTTTAAATTGAATACACATTGCTGTTATCTTCAACAGCTCACATACAACTAACTGTAGATAATTATATAGCCTCCCCCATTCATCTCTTTATAAATAGATTCTGATCAAAGTATGAAAATCAGACCTATTTCTTCTCTGCTGATTTTAAGAATCAAATCCATAACAAGATGAGGAGTGGAATAATCAAATACCAATATCCCACCCCCAATTCCATGTAGATTTTTATCCTTGTTCTTGCAAACAATGTCCAAAAGAGTCAATAAATCACTAGCAAAGTGCATTTTACAGTAATCCCAACCATTTTTTTACATCCTCCGTTTGCCCAAACCCTCTTGGCAAATTCATACTGCGAAAGCATTTGCCAAGAATGTTTTCATTAATCAAGAACGAAAGTTAGAGGTTCGAAGGCGATCAGATACCGCCCCCTAGTTCTAACCATAAACGATGCCAACCAGCGATCCGCGGAAGTTACTTGAATGACTCCGCGGGCAGCTTCCGGGAGTTGCCAGTGGTGCATTGACTATCCCCTAGGGAATTGTTAAACTGCTTCGATAGGCGGTAATGACATATCTTCTAGCCTCGAGGTAGAGTTGTACTGATCATATTCGTAAATATGCCCTACACGTTAATAAATTATAACATTTCATCATCGGGGAAGCGCTGTTTAAGGAGGGGGCAACTGTCGAAAATTGTCACTTTTCTGTACCTGAATCAATTGGCTTAAATACTTGGGGGAAAAAAACTAAAGGAGTCTAAAAATGGATTTTTGTTCAGGCAAGTATTAACCTTGTCTACCTATTTTCCACTAGAATTCTAGGAACAGCAGCTTCTCAGATGATTTGGGTATGATATTATAGGAAAAATAACGCAAAATACCCATGCGTCATGTCCAACTCCACCCTTCACCATGCGGCCAACGCGGTAACAATAAACATTAAATCACAATTGGAATTGTGTATAAAAACGCGTATGAATTTTGTTGACTAACGTTTTATATTGTACGATTGATGGTGCCCACCCCTCTAAAGTTACTCCCTCCCCTCCGATGAAATTTTCTACCATAAAATGATCATGAAGGATAATCTTCCTCTCCCCCCCCTTCCCGTACCATCATTAAATTATCCCTTACAAACCCAACATATTTTTACGATTTTTAATGACCAATCTGGCATCTGGTGATAGAAGCATTGGATAGTGTGTAAGCGCAAGCGTGAAATTACAAAATTTGCTGTTTTAATGAGATTGGTGAATGCCGTGCGCATGCCAATCATCCCCACCAAGTGGCTCAACTGCATGTAACACTTGCATTGAATTACTAGAGTCTCTCTTGAGAGCGTGTGCGTTAGAGACCCCAAATGACCTTATGTATATTAATACTACTTGGATTTGATGAATCGTACACGTATGTGAGTTTGGCCTCACAGTTCTAAGCGATCTTGTTACTCTGGAGGAGCGAGTTCTGGAACTTTCTTAAAACGCCAGATCGACTCTATCACCGCTAACCGTTTCCACAGCGTGGTATCCATGACGTTTACTGTGTTTCATTTGATGCTTTAGCTTTAAAATCAGTCCCAAATCTGAACAAGGCCTGTTGGACAGTAGGTAGCATACACCATCCTAATTTTTCCCTCCCTCAAAACCCGACTAATTTCCGTAATTGGATACAAATGTCCAATTGAATAAGGCTCTGAAGGACACGTGTTAGAAAGGGCAGACCCAGTGCTCCACTGATTCAATGGACAGAGCTCTCACTGGAAATATTGCACCCTTTTTATTACTGTGCTCATACGCCTCATATTTTGTATCATACTGTTACACCGTAACACCAATCTTTAATTGTTTATTAGCCCACTCAAACATATCTATCTAATCTTTTCGTGTTACGGAAAATGATCATTTAAACTATTGAAATCTATTCTTTAGGAATTTTTAACCTATCCCCCTTAGCTATTAATTTGTCACAACTTTTCTTAGAAGCATTCTTCAATAGGGGTCAGAATACAGGGATCGAAAATGCATACTTGAAAACTCAAGCATTGTTTCGAAACAGATTCGTTGGAATACCGTGAACAACCCTCTAAATCCTGAATGATATTTTTAAAATTATATACCCTCTTACCCGATCCCCAAGCACCACCTCTTAAAATAAAATCTCTTATAAATCTACATAAATGAATATTTAAATTCTCATAAAAAAACATCCGGACCCTGCTACCCCCAATCATTTATAATTATACAGTTTAATTACGTTGCTAGAACCCAATCTAAAGATACCTCCTCGTATGTTTTCCAAATGGCGGGTGAATTGGTAGCATACTCTGTACGTAAATATATAGAGAGTAAAGTTCGCTCGGGCATGTTCATGTAGATAAAATATTTTTAGGGCTATTGAACGCTTTTAAAACTGTACCCACGAAAACCCGCATCCGTTTTTCAAGAAGGGCTCAAATCTTGTTAACTTAGAAATGTGTTACATAGCCAGGGGGCCTTGTTACTATACTCTATAACTTAAAGAGGTAAACGGGGCACAAAAACTGGCCGTATAAAAACATTGGTATGGTGCAAGTCAAAAATTAAGACAAGAAAAAATCTGATAGTTGCATTTGCCGGTATTGGTGATGTTTCAATATTAAATACATCATCGATTCATACATCTGCTCTGTTCAACATCAATAGCGGGTCGGGGATGGTCGCATAATAACATCTTCGATTCAATTAGGCACCACCGCCAGTCTGTTCAATCTGCAATAAATGGGGATGGGGCTTGGTTTTGAAATCCACCCAGTCACTAAGCTAGCTTCCAGTTGTTCGCGGGCTAAGTTGTTCAGCTATTACGGAATCTTATTTTGAACTTTAATATTGACCCCATTAAAATAGTAGGGGGGAGGGTTTTCAATAACTCACGATTTAACATAGTCCAAAAAAATCCAAAATAATGCATGTGTTTGGGGAGTAGCCTGATCAACCACGCAACATCGTCCTTTCGACACAATTTTAGATTTTCATGTGTCTGCACCGTGGAGTAAAAGTACCATTTGGTGAACCCGTTTAAATGCACTTGGGGGATATCACATCGAAATATTGATTTATAAACCCAATGTGGACCATATGGGGAAGAAAGTCCTCAGTAATGTCGATATCACAAGTTAAATCGTCTAGGCTATCAAGCATCACCAAAAATCATTTAAAAACTCCCTTTGAGCTGTATATTATCGATCAACTATAGCACTAATCTTCAAAATCCATTGTGGGTGTTAGGATTGATGCAGGCTCATTGTAAATAATTTATCTATGAGATGATGTGGATGGAGGAGGCGATAAATCACCGATGTTAATCTATAAAAACAAGGATTTATTCTCCATTTGGAATATCAGCTATTATATAAACTCAAAACAAAAAAAAAACAAAAACGTAGCAATTTTTTTCCCCTGGTCACAAAATTACTTTTTCTCACTACTATTAGACCTGGCTAGAAACTTGCTCCAATTCAGGTCTATATAAAATCGCTGCAGACAAGTTAACCAATTTTATATTTCGCCTTTTAACGAATATTATGTTCAAGAAAATAATTTGAGCAGAAAAAGGTCCTATAAATGTTTCAAACATAACAACAGCATCGGATTAACTATTAACAGATCAATATTAGTTTATATAAGCAACCAAGAATTAAGAATGAGGACGTTCCTGCCTCTGCACACTGCCAAGAATGTCCAATTTGACAGGGAGAATTCCCCCCAAGAGTTTTGAAAAATACCTGGTAAACAGTAAATTTTTCTGAGCGTAATAGATAGAAAAAATTTAGATATTAATAGGCTTTAGCTTAGAGGACGATCAATAAATGAGAGTTACCCTAACTTTCTAAACGATAGAGAAAAAAAGATTATTAACGATTCTTTCATTTATGACAAAAAAATATAAATTAAGACTTTTTTTACCTCCTTAACCCTTCTCTTTTTTCTACAAACGGCCCATGAGTTAATACATACACAAATATCGGTCGATGATCTATTTTCCCTCTGCGAAATTGTAGGGGTATTATAAACTTCAAAGAAAAAAGAGTCTAATAAGGATTTGTTATTTATGTAAAATAGAACATTGGTTATTTTGTCCCTCTCCACCCCTCCTCTTTTTTTTTCTTTATACACAAGAGTTCATGACTAATATATAAGTAGATGATAAAGTCACGTAAAGTTACGTCAAGAGAGTCTTTGATCGGAGTTATTTGACCAATCATAATTTAACTGTCAAGAGATGTCCTGTCGTGATAGGGCACTGGATTTCATACATGATCACTGATCTCACTGGACATGTTCTTGAGGCTATCAGTCTAAGATAATCCATTGGTTTTAGGTCCGTATCTGTAATCTACCTTTTGGTCTTTTCTGATCTGGAATTGAACCAGCATTTTACTTGATTAGAAAATTAAATTTTAGTTTTTCGTCAGGTAAAACCCAAAGATGGGGTCAAATAATCTCTTTCATCACACAGATAAAAAAAAATTATGCTTCTCAACTGATAGTAAGAGACAGAGCGATTAAAACTATGCGAGTAAAGAATCTGTCGCACAATTCCTCTGTTAAACTCTTAAATCATAAAAAAGAAATCTTGGCTCCCTAAGAGGAGCTCAACCCTATGAAAAATTTGTTATGCTTTTTCAACTGAAGCAAGAGCATGACTAAAACCTTGAGGGCAAATTATTTTGCTCAGAAATCCCTATCCGCTTAGAACTCTTAAATCATACAAAGAAAGCATGGCTTCCTAAGGAGCTTCACCTATAGAATAAATATTCCAAATACATAGAACAAAAATAAAACACGATTTGGTATAATAAGTTTCAACAGATGTTTATTTGCGAATGTGAAGGGGGCGTCGCCCTCCTCCATACCAAAGCCCCTCCCACAATAAAGATGTGTTGACTTTTTTAAAACACACACTGTTTTTTTTTTAAGCACTTTTATATCTCACCTAGCTATATATTTTCTCACGAGAGGTAACCAATTTATAAGCTTTTATCAAAAGGTTTTAAATCACCTATATGGGTACCAGCTTAAAGCCGATAACAACGGAAGCTACCCCAGAAGAATTAACGATAGTTATCTTTCAAAGACAATTCAGGTATCTGATATGAAACCTTACATGTCAGAATAAATATGATATAATTGGGTATATAAAATGGTTTCTTTTTATTATATGGAAAGAAAAAACATTAGTTACCGAAATTCTTTTTGAATTCTCCATTCAGTGCGAATAATTATGAAAAAAGCAATAATTTATTTGACGCGTTGAAAGAGTTTTTTCAACATGTAGAAATCATAATCTACACCCAGTATGTATACTAAAAAAATAAATATATTGCCTCTGGTCAAACAGGTATTTTTTTCTTTAGGATATTCACAACTCTAAATGAGATACACTTCTTATATATGAATACAGGAATCTACCAGCCTGGCTCACGACCCTATACAACCTGTCTGGTAGGTCTGTTTCGTCTGTGATACTAGATGTCGTGTTCTGGTCACTTTATACGATGTTTTGTCCCACTGTTCGTCCCGCACTACAATTTAGCACCTACTGACTTATCCCCCACGTTCTTGGGGGAACGGCTGCAAATTATGAACTTTGGGCCATTGTTTTTCTAATAGTTTGGTTTGAAGAAAAGTATACAGAACGTTTTTCAGAAGGGGTTTTTTTCTGTCTGGGGGGTGGCAGTCGAGGAAGAGATTACGGGGGAGTGTCTTTTCATGTGATTGTTTCCTTGAGGAAGGGACATTTCTATGAGGGCACCGGAGTTCCTTCCCAGCATTACTTAAAAAAACGACTTAGAAATCAACTAAACAAAAACAGTTTTTTATCAACTGAAAGTAAGGAGCTACATTAAAACTTAAAAACGAAGCAGAATTATTGGCGTATATGATGGGCACTCATATACGCAAAAGGAGGCCCTTTGACACCACCAGTCAAAGGCTCCTTTTAAGTACTTTCAAAAGAGATATCTATTCTAATATCGGCCTTTCTGATTCAGGGGTTTGTGAGTGAAACAAAATTCAAACTTAGCTAAAAAAGGCGAGGATTGAATAGGGTTCGAACTCCTTTATATACGTAATAAAACATATGAATATGAATTGCGTTACTAAATTAATTCGTAAGTTACGTCAGAACAAAATTTTTGGAAAGCTATTTAGCCACAAAAAAGTAAATAACATGCAAACTTCGTTTTAATTATTCATGTACGGTGAGCCCAATAAAAGCTGCATTAATTCAAAAACGTTTCAGAATTTAAATAAAAAAAAACAGAGTATTTTTAACTGAAGTAAGGGCACATTAAAACTTAAAGAATAAAACTTACCAGGAAACGAACGAAATTATTCCTATATGAAAGGGTTGTCCACCTCAATGCCTCGCTCTTTACGCTTAAAGTTTGAACTCTGTCTCAATAACTTATTTTTTAAACCGTAAAAACTTAACGTAACAGTGCGAGGCATGAGGATGGAACAGCCCCTTTCAGATACGGAAAAACTTCTGTTCGTTTTAAGTTTTATGTCGCTCCTTACTTTTAGTTAAAAAACTTTGTTTTTTTTGATTCCATTCCTTAAAAGAGCAATCCTAACTAAAGTTTCAACATTAAATTTTGATCCAAGTTCGAAAGACACGAAACATTTGCTACTATTTTTTTTTTGGGGGGTGGAGGGAGCGTGGGGACGAGTTTTTAGTTTTATAGGTAGTTCCAATGCAATTTAACAGCTTCGGCGAAAGATAGTTTGTCCATAGCTGTTGGAGGCTTAAACTCTGCGCCACTCTTCTTAGAATTCGGTGTTTTATTTCTATTTAACTATTTCGCTAGAACGCAAATATTATTTCAGTTTTCTGTCAGTTCGTGTTTTTTTCTATCACCTCTAAGCCTACTTTTCTAGCTACTAGCCACTAATTTTGATGTCTATCGTTTAAGGCACTTTTTTTCAACTTTTAAAAAAATTTTTTCATATATAACAACGCTTTACTGCTGAATTTTGCTACAAACCATAAACAATACACACAAAAAACATTTTTGCATACTGACCATGATCTACGTAGCGTACATTCAATCTTCTTTTTCTCTGTCTTCGGCCCCTAGTACAATGCTTGACTGCAGAGGCAAAAATCTGATTTCCTCCCGTATTTTGTTTGCCAGAATTGCTCCCAGAAACATTTTTTGAGCTTGGTCGATCCTTGCTGAGCTTACAGAGTCACACAGCTGCCACCGTTCCCAACCAGAGAATCAGCAAACCAGAGATCCGAACCTCAGTCCCTACGACCATATTCCAAGTCTAGGGTGACCAACCACTTTGGCAAGGCTCAGTCCGAGCTCAATATAGTGGTGTTAATAAAATTTGTGTTGCAAAATGCCGTATATATATATATATGAACATCCTTTAACATCTAGATCATTTTTTCTTGAATATTTTGAGGAAAACTATGTAAACCTAAAAAAAAACAGATTCATGAATAATTTTGCTATTTGTGGTATTTTCTTAAAGTTTATATTTAACTTGTCGTCAAAAGCACAGTAAAAAAACAAAAGCGGTAAAGGATGGGTTAAATGCAGTTCAACTGGTGTTACCTGTACCATAACAGAACCTTCAATTTACTATTAAAGAATTACTAAGGAACGGCAAACGCTCTCGCTGGACGCAATCATCTGAAAGATTTAATCACCTTTCTTAAGACGAATTTATTCATTTTCCCATTTCCTCAGGAGAGGTCCAAACTTTTTTTGATGATTGGAACATTCTAAGGCGAGGCTTAGCCTATGCCTTTTTTATGTTTAGGGATTAAAGGCGACAAGAGAGTTTATTATCTTTGTGCGAGATACTGGACATGAATATATTTATTAAAAAGGAAAATTAGAATGGTGAGCTCTTGGGCAAATGGAATTTTTAGAAGCATTACTGAATAATCACGATCGCCTCCACAACTAATATTGCACAAAATTTACAGACATGGGTTTAGAGCTGATCAAGACTATTACGATAGTTTATGTTAAACAGTTTTTATTTTAAAAAGCTAAATAAGAATCTTTTCTTTCTCTTACTATATCTTTCCAAATGTTTTCTTTATCTATTACATTATTTTCTTGTCCTTGGTACTCGTTCAACTGTAATAAAACAATAAGCTGTACGAAATGTTGTTCATCATACTTATAGGGCTATAATAAATGCAATTATGTTCTGTTTCTTGGGAATCTAAAGAGTTGTTAGCTAGTCTAACTCCTGGGTTTATGATTTCAGTCTATTTTTGGTTTCATTTGTTTATTAATGATTATTTTGTGGCAGTTTCACGCGCTTTGGAAAATTTTTGACTTATTTCTGCTAGATTTTTACGTTCATGTTTCAGTTCAGTTCCAGCTCATTTTTTTAACATCAAAATACATTTAACAATATGGCCAATATCCGCCCCAAGAAAGATACCAAAAAGAGCACTTGGCGACTAGGCGGGTACATACAACTCAATTTCTAATTAATGATTAACTATAAAAAAAAAAAAAAAAACAAAAAAAAAAAAAAAAAAAAAAACAAACTTACTAATGAAATAATAATAATAAAAAAACAAAAACACTACAAAAAAACAACAAAAAGATCCAATCTCTCATCAATTCAGTTAATATAATAATAATAATAAGAATACAGATAAATAATAATAATAATAATAATAAAGAGAAAAAAAACAAAAAACTATGAACCTTGACCTAAACAAATATTTTTTCAATTTTTTTTAAATAAACCCAGGTCCTCGAGCCGCCCCGAATGCTCTACCGGAATGAGTTCCCACATTGGGTCCTGCAAATCTAGTATTGAAGCCGGCCCCTGGTTCCTCTTCTATTCGGAACAATTGAACTCACTAGCATGACGAGATTTCAAAATGGTTGAAGACCTATTGTCCATTAAAATAATCACGAAAAACCTCTGACTAAAACATCATTCGCTAGCCATTGATTAAGCAAATTCCTATTTGGTAGTCCTCGTAGCTGTCCTAAGTTCGACCACTTGAAACTTGTTGAAGCAAGCTGAGGTTTATTTACGACCTTCCACATACCCACCAATAAGACGCATCGCTCTATTTTGAAGAGTCTGAACACGTTTCAATTCACAGTAAAAATTACTTGCCCATAAAAAACAAATCAACAGCCTACGAATCATATGGGTGGATCAAAGCATGTATTAAAAGCAATAAAAACTCATCTGAGGTACGAAATTTTTAAAACGACGAATCACTCCAATGCCATTGCAACCATTTGTGGCAACAACATCACTGTGGCTTTTCCACGAAAATTACAATCAGTGTACAAACCTAGTACCGGATTTCTTGAACATTGAACTACAGGCTATTATTAAACAAAATTCTACCATCAATATCATGGCTTCTTTCTACTCTATAATCTAAAATGAAATTATTCTTAGTAACATTACTGATTACAAACTTAACTATGTAAAAACATGGAAATTTCTCAGAACACATTCACTTTCAACACAGACTACCAAAACAACGACTAGAAACGTAACTGCATGTCTCAGCGAATGACGTTAGAGCAACAATCTGGAAGATAAAACCTCATGCTATCCACATAATTCAGATACAGAAGTGACCAAGACCGATCCCCTGTGGCACACCACACGAAACTTGCTAATTGGTAAGAAAAAGCATCATCAATCATCACTTAATAGACCTCCCACACGAATAACTTTCAAATCACCACTTCAACTCCTCACTTCTTTAACACCTAAGCATTCTAATCTTTGCATAAAATGTTAAAATCTTACTGTGTCAAATGCATTCCTAAAAGCAAATCAAAAATACTGTTAGGGGGAGTTCACCTTTACTAACATTATTTACAAATCACAAGATGAATGGCAGCATGACTAGTGGAATGACCTTTCGAAACCCGCATTTGGTATCACTGAGTAGGCTATGTTTCGTAAGATGGTCTATAGATGCGATGATCCTTTTTCCAAAATTTTTGACATAAAGGCAGTATCGATATTGGTCTCCAGTTAAACCAGCATCTGACCTGGCACCACCCTTTGTAAAGCGGGATCACTTTAAAAATAGATGTCAGTTTAAATTTTTTCAATAAATAGTGTCTTTAATTTCTTGAAAAATTTTTTTTGTGTTAAAAATATTTTTCTTTTAATTAATCCCTGGATTTCCTTATTACTTATTCATCTTACACAGAAAGTGAAACCCAACGCTGCT
>JAPEVW010000888.1:0-37465 GCA_027921565.1 Artemia sinica
AAGACAAATACTTGGACTTGCAAACACCAACCCAGACATGCAAACAAATAGAATCAGATACACAAACAGAGAAAGACAGACACTTTAGACATTCAAACCAACAAAGACAAATACTTGGACTTGCAAACACCAACCCAGACATGCAAACAAATAGAATCAAACAAACAAACAGAGAAAGACAGACACTTTAGACATTCAAACCAACAAAGACAAATACTTGGACTTGCAAACACCAACCCAGACATGCAAACAAATAGAATCAGACACACAATAAGAGAAGAACAGACACTTTAGACATTCAAACCAACAAAGAAAAATACTTGGACTTGCAAACACCAACCCAGACATGCAAACAAATAGAATCAGATACACAAACAGAGAAAGACAGACACTTTAGACATTCAAACCAACAAAGACAAATTCTTGGACTTGCAAACACCAACCCAGACATGCAAACAAATAGAATCAGACACACAAACTGAGAAAGACAGACACTTTAGACATTCAAACCAACAAAGGCAAATACTTGGACTTGCAAAAATCAACCCAGACATGCAAACAAATAGAATCAAACACACAAACAGAGAAAGACAAGCACTTTAGACATTCAAACCAACAAAGACAAATTCTTGGACTTGCAAACACCAACCCAGACATGCAAACAAATAGAATTAGACACACAAACAGAGAAAGACAGACACTTTCGACATTCAAACCAACAAAGATAAATACTTGGACTTGAAAACACCAACCCAGACATGCAAACAAATAGAATCAGACACACAAACAGAGAGAAAGACAGACACTTTAGACATTCAAACCAACAAAGACAAAATCTTGGACTTGCAAACACCAACCCAGACATGCAAACAAATAGAATCAGACACACAAACAGAGAAAGACAGACACTTTAGACATTCAAACCAACAAAGACAAATACTTGGACTTGCAAACACCAACCCAGACATGCAAACAAATAGAATCAAACACACAAACAGAGAAAGACAGACACTTTAGACATTCAAATCAACAAAGACAAATTCTTGGACTTGCAAACACCAACCCAGACATGCAAACAAATAGAATCAGACACACAAACAGAGAGAAAGACAGACACTTTAGACATTCAAATCAACAAAGACAAATTCTTGGACTTGCAAACACCAACCCAGACATGCAAAAAAATAGAATCAGACACACAAACAGAGAAAGACAGACACTTTAGACATTCAAACCAACAAAGATAAATACTTGGACTTGAAAACACCAACCCAGACATGCAAACAAATAGAATCAGACACACAAACAGAGAGAAAGACAGACACTTTAGACATTCAAACCAACAAAGACAAATACTTGGACTTGCAAACACCAACCCAGACATGCAAACAAATAGAATCAGACACACAAACAGAGAAAGACAGACACTTTAGACATTCAAACCAACAAAGACAAATTCTTGGACTTGCAAACACCAACCCAGACATGCAAACAAATAGAATCAGACACACAAACAGAGAGAAAGACAGACACTTTAGACATTCAAACCAACAAAGACAAATTCTTGGACTTGCAAGCACCAACCCAGACATGCAAAAAAATAGAATCAGACACACAAACAGAGAAAGACAGACACTTTAGACATTCAAACCAACAAAGACAAATACTTGGACTTAAAAACTCCAACTCAAACATGCAAACAAATAGAATCAGACACACAAACAGAGAAAGAAAGACACTTTAGACATTCAAACCAACAAAGATAAATACTTGGACTTGCAAACTCCAACTCAAACATGCAAACAAATAGAATCAGACACACAAACAGAGAAAGACAGACACTTTAGACATTCAAACCAACAAAGACAAATTCTTTGACTTGCAAACACCAACCCAGACATGCAAAAAAATAGAATCAGACACACAAACAGAGAAAGACAGACACTTTAGACATTCAAACCAACAAAGACAAATATTTGGACTTGCAAACACCAACCCAGACATGCAAACAAATAGAATCAAACACACAAACAGAGAAAGACAGACACTTTAGACATTCAAACCAACAAAGACAAATTCTTGGACTTGCAAACACCAACCCAGACATGCAAACAAATAGAATCAGACACACAAACAGAGAAAGACAGACACTTTAGACATTCAAACCAACAAAGACAAATACTTGGACTTGCAAACACGAACCCAGACATGCAAAAAAATAGAATCAGACACACAAACAGAGAAAGACAGACACTTTAGACATTCAAACCAACAAAGACAAATTCTTGGACTTGCAAACACCAACCCAGACATGCAAAAAAATAGAATCAGACAAACAAACAGAGAAAGACAGACACTTTAGACATTCAAACCAACAAAGATAAATACTTGGACTTGAAAACACCAACCTAGACATGCAAACAAATAGAATCAGACACACAAACAGAGAGAAAGACAGACACTTTAGACATTCAAACCAACAAAGACAAATACTTGGACTTGCAAACACCAACCCAGACATGCAAACAAATAGAATCAGACACACAAACAGAGAAAGACAGACACTTTAGACATTCAAACCAACAAAGACAAATACTTGGACTTGCAAACACCAACCCAGACATGCAAACAAATAGAATCAGACACACAAACAGAGAAAGACAGACACTTTAGACATTCAAACCAACAAAGATAAATACTTGGACTTGAAAACACCAACCCAGACATGCAAACAAATAGAATCAGACACACAAACAGAGAGAAAGACAGACACTTTAGACATTCAAACCAACAAAGACAAATTCTTGGACTTGCAAACACCAACCCAGACATGCAAAAAAATAGAATCAGACACACAAACAGAGAAAGACAGACACTTTAGACATTCAAACCAACAAAGATAAATACTTGGACTTGAAAACACCAACCCAGACATGCAAACAAATAGAATCAGACACACAAACAGAGAGAAAGACAGACACTTTAGACATTCAAACCAACAAAGACAAATACTTGGACTTGCAAACACCAACCCAGACATGCAAACAAATAGAATCAAACACACAAACAGAGAAAGACAGACACTTTAGACATTCAAACCAACAAAGACAAATACTTGGACTTGCAAACACCAACCCAGACATGCAAACAAATAGAATCAGACAAACAAACAGAGAGAAAGACAGACACTTTAGACATTCAAACCAACAAAGACAAATTCTTGGACTTGCAAACACCAACCCAGACATGCAAAAAAATAGAATCAGACACACAAAAAGAGAAAGACAGACACTTTAGACATTCAAACCAACAAAGACAAATACTTGGACTTGCAAACTCCAACTCAAACATGCAAACAAATAGAATCAGACACACAAACAGAGAAAGACAGACACTTTAGACATTCAAACCAACAAAGATAAATACTTGGACTTGCAAACTCCAACTCAAACATGCAAACAAATAGAATCAGACACACAAACAGAGAAAGACAGACACTTTAGACATTCAAACCAACAAAGACAAATTCTTGGACTTGCAAACACCAACCCAGACATGCAAAAAAATAGAATCAGACACACAAACAGAGAAAGACAGACACTTTAGACATTCAAACCAACAAAGACAAATACTTGGACTTGCAAACTCCAACTCAAACATGCAAACAAATAGAATCAGACCCACAAACAGAGAAAGACAGACACTTTAGACATTCAAACCAACAAAGACAAATACTTGGACTTGCAAACTCCAACTCAAACATGCAAACAAATAGAATCAGACACACAAACAGAGAAAGACAGACACTTTAGACATTCAAACCAACAAAGACAAATTCTTGGACTTGCAAACACCAACCCAGACATGCAAAAAAATAGAATCAGACACACAAACAGAGAAAGACAGACACTTTAGACATTCAAACCAACAAAGATAAATACTTGGACTTGAAAACACCAACCCAGACATGCAAACAAATAGAATCAAACACACAAACAGAGAAAGACAGACACTTTAGACATTCAAACCAACAAAGATAAATTCTTGGACTTGCAAACACCAACCCAGACATGCAAACAAATAGAATTAGACACACAAACAGAGAAAGACAGACACTTTAGACATTCAAACCAACAAAGACAAATTCTTGGGCTTGCAAACACCAACCCAGACATGCAAACAAATAGAATCAGACACACAAACAGAGAGAAAGACAGACACTTTAGACATTCAAACCAACAAAGACAAATTCTTGGACTTGCAAACACCAACCCAGACATGCAAAAAAATAGAATCAGACACACAAACAGAGAAAGACAGACACTTTAGACATTCAAACCAACAAAGACAAATACTTGGACTTGCAAACTCCAACTCAAACATGCAAACAAATAGAATCAGACACACAAACAGAGAAAGACAGACACTTTAGACATTCAAACCAACAAAGACAAATTCTTGGACTTGCAAACACCAAACCAGACATGTAAACAAATAGAATTAGACACACAAACAGAGAAAGACAGACACTTTAGACATTCAAACCAACAAAGATAAATACTTGGACTTGCAAACTCCAACTCAAACATGCAAACAAATAGAATCAGACACAAAAACAGAGAAAGACAGACACTTTAGACATTCAAACCAACAAAGACAAATTCTTGGACTTGCAAACACCAACCCAGACATGCAAACAAATAGAATTAGACACACAAACAGAGAAAGACAGACACTTTAGACATTCAAACCAACAAAGATAAATACTTGGACTTGAAAACACCAACCCAGACATGCAAACAAATAGAATCAGACACACAAACAGAGAGAAAGACAGACACTTTAGACATTCAAACCAACAAAGACAAATTCTTGGACTTGCAAACACCAACCCAGACATGCAAACAAATAGCATAAGACACACAAACAGAGAAAGACAGACACTTTAGACATTCAAACCAACAAAGACAAATTCTTGGACTTGCAAACACCAACCCAGACATGTAAACAAATAGAATCAGACACACAAACTGAGAAAGACAGACACTTTAGACATTCAAATCAACAAAGACAAATACTTGGACTTGCAAACACCAACCCAGACATGTAAACAAATAGAATCAGACACACAAACAGAGAAAGACAGACACTTTAGATAAAAAAACAAACAATGGTAAATACTTGGACTTGCAAACGTCAACCCAGACATGCAAACAAATAGAATCAAACACACAAACAGAGAAAGACATGTACTTTAGACATTCAAACCAACAAAGACAAATACTTGGACTTGCAAACACCAACCCAGACATGCAAACAAATAGAATCAGACACACAAACAGAGAAAGACATGCACTTAAACATTCAAACCAACAAAGACAAATACTTGGACTTGCAAACACCAACCCAGACATGCAAACAAATAGAATCAGACACACAAATAGAGAAAGACAGACACTTTAGATATTCAAACCAACAAAGACAAATACTTGGACTTGCAAACACCAACCCAGACATGCAAACAAATAGAATCAGATACACAAACAGAGAAAGACAGACACTTTAGACATTCAAAACAACAAAGACAAATACTTGGACTTGCAAACACCATACCAGACATGCAAACAAATAGAATCAAACACACAAATAGAGAAAGACAGACACTTTAGAGATTCAAACCAACAAAGACAAATACTTGGATTTGCAAACACCAACCCAGTCATGCAACCAAATAGAATCAGACACACAAACAGAGAAGAACAGACACTTTAGACATTCAAACCAACAAAGACAAATACTTGGACTTGCAAACACCAACCCAGACATGCAAACAAATAGAATTAAATACACAAACAGAGAAAGACAGACACTTTAGACATTCAAACCAACAAAGACAAATTCTTGGACTTGCAAACACCAACCCAGACATGCAAACAAATAGAATCAGACACACAAACTGAGAAAGACAGACACTTTAGACATTCAAACCAACAAAGGCAAATACTTGGACTTGCAAAAATCAACCCAGACATGCAAACAAATAGAATCAAACACACAAACAGAGAAAGACAAGCACTTTAGACATTCAAACCAACAAAGACAAATTCTTGGACTTGCAAACACCAACCCAGACATGCAAACAAATAGAATTAGACACACAAACAGAGAAAGACAGACACTTTAGACATTCAAACCAACAAAGATAAATACTTGGACTTGAAAACACCAACCCAGACATGCAAACAAATAGAATCAGACACAAAAACAGAGAGAAAGACAGACACTTTAGACATTCAAACCAACAAAGACAAATTCTTGGACTTGCAAACACCAACCCAGACATGCAAAAAAATAGAATCAGACACACAAACAGAGAAAGACAGACACTTTAGACATTCAAACCAACAAAGATAAATACTTGGACTTGAAAACACCAACCCAGACATGCAAACAAATAGAATCAGACACACAAACTGAGAAAGACAGACACTTTAGACATTCAAACCAACAAAGGCAAATACTTGGACTTGCAAAAATCAACCCAGACATGCAAACAAATAGAATCAAACACACAAACAGAGAAAGACAAGCACTTTAGACATTCAAACCAACAAAGACAAATTCTTGGACTTGCAAACACCAACCCAGACATGCAAACAAATAGAATTAGACACACAAACAGAGAAAGACAGACACTTTCGACATTCAAACCAACAAAGATAAATACTTGGACTTGAAAACACCAACCCAGATATGCAAACAAATAGAATCAGACACACAAACAGAGAGAAAGACAGACACTTTAGACATTCAAACCAACAAAGACAAATTCTTGGACTTGCAAACACCAACCCAGACATGCAAACAAATAGAATCAGACACACAAACAGAGAAAGACAGACACTTTAGACATTCAAACCAACAAAGACAAATACTTGGACTTGCAAACACCAACCCAGACATGCAAACAAATAGAATCAAACACACAAACAGAGAAAGACAGACACTTTAGACATTCAAATCAACAAAGACAAATTCTTGGAATTGCAAACACCAACCCAGACATGCAAACAAATAGAATCAGACACACAAACAGAGAGAAAGACAGACACTTTAGACATTCAAACCAACAAAGACAAATTCTTGGACTTGCAAACACCAACCCAGACATGCAAAAAAATAGAATCAGACACACAAACAGAGAAAGACAGACACTTTAGACATTCAAACCAACAAAGATAAATACTTGGACTTGAAAACACCAACCCAGACATGCAAACAAATAGAATCAGACACACAAACAGAGAGAAAGACAGACACTTTAGACATTCAAACCAACAAAGACAAATACTTGGACTTGCAAACACCAACCCAGACATGCAAACAAATAGAATCAGACACACAAACAGAGAAAGACAGACACTTTAGACATTCAAACCAACAAAGACAAATTCTTGGACTTGCAAACACTAACCCAGACATGCAAACAAATAGAATCAGACACACAAACAGAGAGAAAGACAGACACTTTAGACATTCAAACCAACAAAGACAAATTCTTGGACTTGCAAGCACCAACCCAGACATGCAAAAAAATAGAATCAGACACACAAACAGAGAAAGACAGACACTTTAGACATTCAAACCAACAAAGACAAATACTTGGACTTGCAAACTCCAACTCAAACATGCAAACAAATAGAATCAGACACACAAACAGAGAAAGACAGACACTTTAGACATTCAAACCAACAAAGATAAATACTTGGACTTGCAAACTCCAACTCAAACATGCAAACAAATAGAATCAGACACACAAACAGAGAAAGACAGACACTTTAGACATTCAAACCAACAAAGACAAATTCTTGGACTTGCAAACACCAACCCAGACATGCAAACAAATAGCATAAGACACACAAACAGAGAAAGACAGACACTTTAGACATTCAAACCAACAAAGACAAATTCTTGGACTTGCAAACACCAACCCAGACATGTAAACAAATAGAATCAGACACACAAACTGAGAAAGACAGACACTTTAGACATTCAAATCAACAAAGACAAATACTTGGACTTGCAAACACCAACCCAGACATGTAAACAAATAGAATCAGACACACAAACAGAGAAAGACAGACACTTTAGATAAAAAAACAAACAATGGTAAATACTTGGACTTGCAAACGTCAACCCAGACATGCAAACAAATAGAATCAAACACACAAACAGAGAAAGACATGTACTTTAGACATTCAAACCAACAAAGACAAATACTTGGACTTGCAAACACCAACCCAGACATGCAAACAAATAGAATCAGACACACAAACAGAGAAAGACATGCACTTAAACATTCAAACCAACAAAGACAAATACTTGGACTTGCAAACACCAACCCAGACATGCAAACAAATAGAATCAGACACACAAATAGAGAAAGACAGACACTTTAGATATTCAAACCAACAAAGACAAATACTTGGACTTGCAAACACCAACCCAGACATGCAAACAAATAGAATCAGATACACAAACAGAGAAAGACAGACACTTTAGACATTCAAAACAACAAAGACAAATACTTGGACTTGCAAACACCATACCAGACATGCAAACAAATAGAATCAAACACACAAATAGAGAAAGACAGACACTTTAGAGATTCAAACCAACAAAGACAAATACTTGGATTTGCAAACACCAACCCAGTCATGCAACCAAATAGAATCAGACACACAAACAGAGAAGAATAGACACTTTAGACATTCAAACCAACAAAGACAAATACTTGGACTTGCAAACACCAACCCAGACATGCAAACAAATAGAATTAAATACACAGACAGAGAAAGACAGACACTTTAGACATTCAAACCAACAAAGACAAATTCTTGGACTTGCAAACACCAACCCAGACATGCAAACAAATAGAATCAGACACACAAACTGAGAAAGACAGACACTTTAGACATTCAAACCAACAAAGGCAAATACTTGGACTTGCAAAAATCAACCCAGACATGCAAACAAATAGAATCAAACACACAAACAGAGAAAGACAAGCACTTTAGACATTCAAACCAACAAAGACAAATTCTTGGACTTGCAAACACCAACCCAGACATGCAAACAAATAGAATTAGACACACAAACAGAGAAAGACAGACACTTTAGACATTCAAACCAACAAAGATAAATACTTGGACTTAAAACACCAACCCAGACATGCAAACAAATAGAATCAGACACAAAAACAGAGAGAAAGACAGACACTTTAGACATTCAAACCAACAAAGACAAATTCTTGGACTTGCAAACACCAACCCAGACATGCAAAAAAATAGAATCAGACACACAAACAGAGAAAGACAGACACTTTAGACATTCAAACCAACAAAGATAAATACTTGGACTTGAAAACACCAACCCAGACATGCAAACAAATAGAATCAGACACACAAACTGAGAAAGACAGACACTTTAGACATTCAAACCAACAAAGGCAAATACTTGGACTTGCAAAAATCAACCCAGACATGCAAACAAATAGAATCAAACACACAAACAGAGAAAGACAAGCACTTTAGACATTCAAACCAACAAAGACAAATTCTTGGACTTGCAAACACCAACCCAGACATGCAAACAAATAGAATTAGACACACAAACAGAGAAAGACAGACACTTTCGACATTCAAACCAACAAAGATAAATACTTGGACTTGAAAACACCAACCCAGATATGCAAACAAATAGAATCAGACACACAAACAGAGAGAAAGACAGACACTTTAGAC
Source organism: Artemia sinica (assembly GCA_027921565.1). Taxonomy (NCBI): domain Eukaryota; kingdom Metazoa; phylum Arthropoda; class Branchiopoda; order Anostraca; family Artemiidae; genus Artemia; species Artemia sinica. The sequence continues at coordinate 9,804 of JAPEVW010000888.1, forward strand.
ATTCAAACCAACAAAGACAAAATCTTGGACTTGCAAACACCAACCCAGACATGCAAACAAATAGAATCAGACACACAAACAGAGAAAGACAGACACTTTAGACATTCAAACCAACAAAGACAAATACTTGGACTTGCAAACACCAACCCAGACATGCAAACAAATAGAATCAAACACACAAACAGAGAAAGACAGACACTTTAGACATTCAAATCAACAAAGACAAATTCTTGGACTTGCAAACACCAACCCAGACATGCAAACAAATAGAATCAGACACACAAACAGAGAGAAAGACAGACACTTTAGACATTCAAATCAACAAAGACAAATTCTTGGACTTGCAAACACCAACCCAGACATGCAAAAAAATAGAATCAGACACACAAACAGAGAAAGACAGACACTTTAGACATTCAAACCAACAAAGATAAATACTTGGACTTGAAAACACCAACCCAGACATGCAAACAAATAGAATCAGACACACAAACAGAGAGAAAGACAGACACTTTAGACATTCAAACCAACAAAGACAAATACTTGGACTTGCAAACACCAACCCAGACATGCAAACAAATAGAATCAGACACACAAACAGAGAAAGACAGACACTTTAGACATTCAAACCAACAAAGACAAATTCTTGGACTTGCAAACACCAACCCAGACATGCAAACAAATAGAATCAGACACACAAACAGAGAGAAAGACAGACACTTTAGACATTCAAACCAACAAAGACAAATTCTTGGACTTGCAAACACCAACCCAGACATGCAAAAAAATAGAATCAGACACACAAACAGAGAAAGACAGACACTTTAGACATTCAAACCAACAAAGACAAATACTTGGACTTGCAAACTCCAACTCAAACATGCAAACAAATAGAATCAGACACACAAACAGAGAAAGAAAGACACTTTAGACATTCAAACCAACAAAGATAAATACTTGGACTTGCAAACTCCAACTCAAACATGCAAACAAATAGAATCAGACACACAAACAGAGAAATACAGACACTTTAGACATTCAAACCAACAAAGACAAATTCTTTGACTTGCAAACACCAACCCAGACATGCAAAAAAATAGAATCAGACACACAAACAGAGAAAGACAGACACTTTAGACATTCAAACCAACAAAGACAAATATTTGGACTTGCAAACACCAACCCAGACATGCAAACAAATAGAATCAAACACACAAACAGAGAAAGACAGACACTTTAGACATTTAAACCAACAAAGACAAATTCTTGGACTTGCAAACACCAGCCCAGACATGCAAACAAATAGAATCAGACACACAAACAGAGAAAGACAGACACTTTAGACATTCAAACCAACAAAGATAAATACTTGGACTTAAAACACCAACCCAGACATGCAAACAAATAGAATCAGACACAAAAACAGAGAGAAAGACAGACACTTTAGACATTCAAACCAACAAAGACAAATTCTTGGACTTGCAAACACCAACCCAGACATGCAAAAAAAATAGAATCAGACACACAAACAGAGAAAGACAGACACTTTAGACATTCAAACCAACAAAGATAAATACTTGGACTTGAAAACACCAACCCAGACATGCAAACAAATAGAATCAGACACACAAACTGAGAAAGACAGACACTTTAGACATTCAAACCAACAAAGGCAAATACTTGGACTTGCAAAAATCAACCCAGACATGCAAACAAATAGAATCAAACACACAAACAGAGAAAGACAAGCACTTTAGACATTCAAACCAACAAAGACAAATTCTTGGACTTGCAAACACCAACCCAGACATGCAAACAAATAGAATTAGACACACAAACAGAGAAAGACAGACACTTTAGACATTCAAACCAACAAAGATAAATACTTTGACTTGAAAACACCAACCCAGACATGCAAACAAATAGAATCAGACACACAAACAGAGAGAAAGACAGACACTTTAGACATTCAAACCAACAAAGACAAATTCTTGGACTTGCAAACACCAACCCAGACATGCAAACAAATAGAATCAGACACACAAACAGAGAAAGACAGACACTTTAGACATTCAAATCAACAAAGACAAATTCTTGGACTTGCAAACACCAACCCAGACATGCAAACAAATAGAATCAGACACACAAACAGAGAGAAAGACAGACACTTTAGACATTCAAATCAACAAAGACAAATTCTTGGACTTGCAAACACCAACCCAGACATGCAAAAAAATAGAATCAGACACACAAACAGAGAAAGACAGACACTTTAGACATTCAAACCAACAAAGATAAATACTTGGACTTGAAAACACCAACCCAGACATGCAAACAAATAGAATCAGACACACAAACAGAGAGAAAGACAGACACTTTAGACATTCAAACCAACAAAGACAAATACTTGGACTTGCAAACACCAACCCAGACATGCAAACAAATAGAATCAGACACACAAACAGAGAAAGACAGACACTTTAGACATTCAAACCAACAAAGACAAATTCTTGGACTTGCAAACACCAACCCAGACATGCAAACAAATAGAATCAGACACACAAACAGAGAGAAAGACAGACACTTTAGACATTCAAACCAACAAAGACAAATTCTTGGACTTGCAAGCACCAACCCAGACATGCAAAAAAATAGAATCAGACACACAAACAGAGAAAGACAGACACTTTAGACATTCAAACCAACAAAGACAAATACTTGGACTTGCAAACTCCAACTCAAACATGCAAACAAATAGAATCAGACACACAAACAGAGAAAGAAAGACACTTTAGACATTCAAACCAACAAAGATAAATACTTGGACTTGCAAACTCCAACTCAAACATGCAAACAAATAGAATCAGACACACAAACAGAGAAAGACAGACACTTTAGACATTCAAACCAACAAAGACAAATTCTTTGACTTGCAAACACCAACCCAGACATGCAAAAAAATAGAATCAGACACACAAACAGAGAAAGACAGACACTTTAGACATTCAAACCAACAAAGACAAATATTTGGACTTGCAAACACCAACCCAGACATGCAAACAAATAGAATCAAACACACAAACAGAGAAAGACAGACACTTTAGACATTCAAACCAACAAAGACAAATTCTTGGACTTGCAAACACCAACCCAGACATGCAAACAAATAGAATCAGACACACAAACAGAGAAAGACAGACACTTTAGACATTCAAACCAACAAAGACAAATACTTGGACTTGCAAACACGAACCCAGACATGCAAAAAAATAGAATCAGACACACAAACAAAGAAAGACAGACACTTTAGACATTCAAACCAACAAAGACAAATTCTTGGACTTGCAAACACCAACCCAGACATGCAAAAAAATAGAATCAGACACACAAACAGAGAAAGACAGACACTTTAGATATTCAAACCAACAAAGATAAATACTTGGACTTGAAAACACCAACCTAGACATGCAAACAAATAGAATCAGACACACAAACAGAGAGAAAGACAGACGCTTTACACATTCAAACCAACAAAGACAAATACTTGGACTTGCAAACACCAACCCAGACATGCAAACAAATAGAATCAGACACACAAACAGAGAAAGACAGACACTTTAGACATTCAAACCAACAAAGACAAATACTTGGACTTGCAAACACGAACCCAGACATGCAAACAAATAGAATCAGACACACAAACAGAGAAAGACAGACACTTTAGACATTCAAACCAACAAAGATAAATACTTGGACTTGAAAACACCAACCCAGACATGCAAACAAATAGAATCAGACACACAAACAGAGAGAAAGACAGACACTTTAGACATTCAAACCAACAAAGACAAATACTTGGACTTGCAAACACCAACCCAGACATGCAAAAAAATAGAATCAGACACACAAACAGAGAAAGACAGACACTTTAGACATTCAAACCAACAAAGATAAATACTTGGACTTGAAAACACCAACCCAGACATGCAAACAAATAGAATCAGACACACAAACAGAGAGAAAGACAGACACTTTAGACATTCAAACCAACAAAGACAAATACTTGGACTTGCAAACACCAACCCAGACATGCAAACAAATAGAATCAACACACAAACAGAGAAAGACAGACACTTTAGACATTCAAACCAACAAAGACAAATACTTGGACTTGCAAACACCAACCCAGACATGCAAACAAATAGAATCAGACAAACAAACAGAGAGAAAGACAGACACTTTAGACATTCAAACCAACAAAGACAAATTCTTGGACTTGCAAACACCAACCCAGACATGCAAAAAAATAGAATCAGACACACAAAAAGAGAAAGACAGACACTTTAGACATTCAAACCAACAAAGACAAATACTTGGACTTGCAAACTCCAACTCAAACATGCAAACAAATAGAATCAGACACACAAACAGAGAAAGACAGACACTTTAGACATTCAAACCAACAAAGATAAATACTTGGACTTGCAAACTCCAACTCAAACATGCAAACAAATAGAATCAGACACACAAACAGAGAAAGACAGACACTTTAGACATTCAAACCAACAAAGACAAATTCTTGGACTTGCAAACACCAACCCAGACATGCAAAAAAATAGAATCAGACACACAAACAGAGAAAGACAGACACTTTAGACATTCAAACCAACAAAGACAAATACTTGGACTTGCAAACTCCAACTCAAACATGCAAACAAATAGAATCAGACCCACAAACAGAGAAAGACAGACACTTTAGACATTCAAACCAACAAAGACAAATACTTGGACTTGCAAACTCCAACTCAAACATGCAAACAAATAGAATCAGACACACAAACAGAGAAAGACAGACACTTTAGACATTCAAACCAACAAAGACAAATTCTTGGACTTGCAAACACCAACCCAGACATGCAAAAAAATAGAATCAGACACACAAACAGAGAAAGACAGACACTTTACACATTCAAACCAACAAAGATAAATACTTGGACTTGAAAACACCAACCCAGACATGCAAACAAATAGAATCAAACACACAAACAGAGAAAGACAGACACTTTAGACATTCAAACCAACAAAGATAAATTCTTGGACTTGCAAACACCAACCCAGACATGCAAACAAATAGAATTAGACACACAAACAGAGAAAGACAGACACTTTAGACATTCAAACCAACAAAGACAAATTCTTGGGCTTGCAAACACCAACCCAGACATGCAAACAAATAGAATCAGACACACAAACAGAGAGAAAGACAGACACTTTAGACATTCAAACCAACAAAGACAAATTCTTGGACTTGCAAACACCAACCCAGACATGCAAAAAAATAGAATCAGACACACAAACAGAGAAAGACAGACACTTTAGACATTCAAACCAACAAAGACAAATACTTGGACTTGCAAACTCCAACTCAAACATGCAAACAAATAGAATCAGACACACAAACAGAGAAAGACAGACACTTTAGACATTCAAACCAACAAAGACAAATTCTTGGACTTGCAAGCACCAACCCAGACATGCAAAAAAATAGAATCAGACACACAAACAGAGAAAGACAGACACTTTAGACATTCAAACCAACAAAGACAAATACTTGGACTTGCAAACTCCAACTCAAACATGCAAACAAATAGAATCAGACACACAAACAGGGAAAGAAAGACACTTTAGACATTCAAACCAACAAAGATAAATACTTGGACTTGCAAACTCCAACTCAAACATGCAAACAAATAGAATCAGACACACAAACAGAGAAAGACAGACACTTTAGACATTCAAACCAACAAAGACAAATTCTTTGACTTGCAAACACCAACCCAGACATGCAAAAAAATAGAATCAGACACACAAACAGAGAAAGACAGACACTTTAGACATTCAAACCAACAAAGACAAATATTTGGACTTGCAAACACCAACCCAGACATGCAAACAAATAGAATCAAACACACAAACAGAGAAAGACAGACACTTTAGACATTCAAACCAACAAAGACAAATTCTTGGACTTGCAAACACCAACCCAGACATGCAAACAAATAGAATCAGACACACAAACAGAGAAAGACAGACACTTTAGACATTCAAACCAACAAAGACAAATACTTGGACTTGCAAACACGAACCCAGACATGCAAAAAAATAGAATCAGACACACAAACAGAGAAAGACAGACACTTTAGACATTCAAACCAACAAAGACAAATTCTTGGACTTGCAAACACCAACCCAGACATGCAAAAAAATAGAATCAGACACACAAACAGAGAAAGACAGACACTTTAGATATTCAAACCAACAAAGATAATACTTGGACTTGAAAACACCAACCTAGACATGCAAACAAATAGAATCAGACACACAAACAGAGAGAAAGACAGACACTTTAGACATTCAAACCAACAAAGACAAATACTTGGACTTGCAAACACCAACCCAGACATGCAAACAAATAGAATCAGACACACAAACAGAGAAAGACAGACACTTTAGACATTCAAACCAACAAAGACAAATACTTGGACTTGCAAACACGAACCCAGACATGCAAACAAATAGAATCAGACACACAAACAGAGAAAGACAGACACTTTAGACATTCAAACCAACAAAGATAAATACTTGGACTTGAAAACACCAACCCAGACATGCAAACAAATAGAATCAGACACACAAACAGAGAGAAAGACAGACACTTTAGACATTCAAACCAACAAAGACAAATACTTGGACTTGCAAACACCAACCCAGACATGCAAAAAATAGAATCAGACACACAAACAGAGAAAGACAGACACTTTAGACATTCAAACCAACAAAGATAAATACTTGGACTTGAAAACACCAACCCAGACATGCAAACAAATAGAATCAGACACACAAACAGAGAGAAAGACAGACACTTTAGACATTCAAACCAACAAAGACAAATACTTGGACTTGCAAACACCAACCCAGACATGCAAACAAATAGAATCAAACACACAAACAGAGAAAGACAGACACTTTAGACATTCAAACCAACAAAGACAAATACTTGGACTTGCAAACACCAACCCAGACATGCAAACAAATAGAATCAGACAAACAAACAGAGAGAAAGACAGACACTTTAGACATTCAAACCAACAAAGACAAATTCTTGGACTTGCAAACACCAACCCAGACATGCAAAAAAATAGAATCAGACACACAAAAAGAGAAAGACAGACACTTTAGACATTCAAACCAACAAAGACAAATACTTGGACTTGCAAACTCCAACTCAAACATGCAAACAAATAGAATCAGACACACAAACAGAGAAAGACAGACACTTTAGACATTCAAACCAACAAAGATAAATACTTGGACTTGCAAACTCCAACTCAAACATGCAAACAAATAGAATCAGACACACAAACAGAGAAAGACAGACACTTTAGACATTCAAACCAACAAAGACAAATTCTTGGACTTGCAAACACCAACCCAGACATGCAAAAAAATAGAATCAGACACACAAACAGAGAAAGACAGACACTTTAGACATTCAAACCAACAAAGACAAATACTTGGACTTGCAAACTCCAACTCAAACATGCAAACAAATAGAATCAGACCCACAAACAGAGAAAGACAGACACTTTAGACATTCAAACCAACAAAGACAAATACTTGGACTTGCAAACTCCAACTCAAACATGCAAACAAATAGAATCAGACACACAAACAGAGAAAGACAGACACTTTAGACATTCAAACCAACAAAGACAAATTCTTGGACTTGCAAACACCAACCCAGACATGCAAAAAAATAGAATCAGACACACAAACAGAGAAAGACAGACACTTTAGACATTCAAACCAACAAAGATAAATACTTGGACTTGAAAACACCAACCCAGACATGCAAACAAATAGAATCAAACACACAAACAGAGAAAGACAGACACTTTAGACATTCAAACCAACAAAGATAAATTCTTGGACTTGCAAACACCAACCCAGACATGCAAACAAATAGAATTAGACACACAAACAGAGAAAGACAGACACTTTAGACATTCAAACCAACAAAGACAAATTCTTGGGCTTGCAAACACCAACCCAGACATGCAAACAAATAGAATCAGACACACAAACAGAGAGAAAGACAGACACTTTAGACATTCAAACCAACAAAGACAAATTCTTGGACTTGCAAACACCAACCCAGACATGCAAAAAAATAGAATCAGACACACAAACAGAGAAAGACAGACACTTTAGACATTCAAACCAACAAAGACAAATACTTGGACTTGCAAACTCCAACTCAAACATGCAAACAAATAGAATCAGACACACAAACAGAGAAAGACAGACACTTTAGACATTCAAACCAACAAAGACAAATTCTTGGACTTGCAAACACCAACCCAGACATGCAAACAAATAGAATTAGACACACAAACAGAGAAAGACAGACACTTTAGACATTCAAACCAACAAAGATAAATACTTGGACTTGCAAACTCCAACTCAAACATGCAAACAAATAGAATCAGACCCAAAAACAGAGAAAGACAGACACTTTAGACATTCAAACCAACAAAGACAAATTGTTGGACTTGCAAACACCAACCCAGACATGCAAACAAATAGAATTAGACACACAAACAGAGAAAGACAGACACTTTAGACATTCAAACCAACAAAGATAAATACTTGGACTTGAAAACACCAACCCAGACATGCAAACAAATAGAATCAGACACACAAACAGAGAGAAAGACAGACACTTTAGACATTCAAACCAACAAAGACAAATTCTTGGACTTGCAAACACCAACCCAGACATGCAAACAAATAGCATAAGACACACAAACAGAGAAAGACAGACACTTTAGACATTCAAACCAACAAAGACAAATTCTTGGACTTGCAAACACCAACCCAGACATGTAAACAAATAGAATCAGACACACAAACTGAGAAAGACAGACACTTTAGACATTCAAATCAACAAAGACAAATACTTGGACTTGCAAACACCAACCCAGACATGTAAACAAATAGAATCAGACACACAAACAGAGAAAGACAGACACTTTAGATAAAAAAACAAACAATGGTAAATACTTGGACTTGCAAACGTCAACCCAGACATGCAAACAAATAGAATCAAACACACAAACAGAGAAAGACATGTACTTTAGACATTCAAACCAACAAAGACAAATACTTGGACTTGCAAACACCAACCCAGACATGCAAACAAATAGAATCAGACACACAAACAGAGAAAGACATGCACTTAAACATTCAAACCAACAAAGACAAATACTTGGACTTGCAAACACCAACCCAGACATGCAAACAAATAGAATCAGACACACAAATAGAGAAAGACAGACACTTTAGATATTCAAACCAACAAAGACAAATACTTGGACTTGCAAACACCAACCCAGACATGCAAACAAATAGAATCAGATACACAAACAGAGAAAGACAGACACTTTAGACATTCAAACCAACAAAGACAAATACTTGGACTTGCAAACACCAACCCAGTCATGCAAACAAATAGAATCAGACACACAAACAGAGAAGAACAGACACTTTAGACATTCAAACCAACAAAGACAAATACTTGGACTTGCAAACACCAACCCAGACATGCAAACAAATAGAATCAAATACACAAACAGAGAAAGACAGACACTTTAGACATTCAAACCAACAAAGACAAATTCTTGGACTTGCAAACACCAACCCAGACATGCAAACAAATAGAATCAGACACACAAACTGAGAAAGACAGACACTTTAGACATTCAAACCAACAAAGGCAAATACTTGGACTTGCAAAAATCAACCCAGACATGCAAACAAATAGAATCAAACACACAAACAGAGAAAGACAAGCACTTTAGACATTCAAACCAACAAAGACAAATTCTTGGACTTGCAAACACCAACCCAGACATGCAAACAAATAGAATTAGACACACAAACAGAGAAAGACAGACACTTTAGACATTCAAACCAACAAAGATAAATACTTGGACTTAAAACACCAACCCAGACATGCAAACAAATAGAATCAGACACAAAAACAGAGAGAAAGACAGACACTTTAGACATTCAAACCAACAAAGACAAATTCTTGGACTTGCAAACACCAACCCAGACATGCAAAAAAATAGAATCAGACACACAAACAGAGAAAGACAGACACTTTAGACATTCAAACCAACAAAGATAAATACTTGGACTTGAAAACACCAACCCAGACATGCAAACAAATAGAATCAGACACACAAACAGAGAGAAAGACAGACACTTTAGACATTCAAACCAACAAAGACAAATTCTTGGACTTGCAAACACCAACCCAGACATGCAAACAAATAGAATCAGACACACAAACAGAGAAAGACAGACACTTTAGACATTCAAACCAACAAAGACAAATACTTGGACTTGCAAACACCAACCCAGACATGCAAACAAATAGAATCAAACACACAAACAGAGAAAGACAGACACTTTAGACATTCAAACCAACAAAGACAAATTCTTGGACTTGCAAACACCAGCCCAGACATGCAAACAAATAGTATCAGACACACAAACAGAGAAAGACAGACACTTTAGACATTCAAACCAACAAAGACAAATACTTGGACTTGCAAACACCAACTCAGACATGCAAACAAATAGAATTAGACACACAAACAGAGAAAGACAGACACTTTAGACATTCAAACCAACAAAGACAAATTCTTGGGCTTGCAAACACCAACCCAGACATGCAAACAAATAGAATCAGACACACAAACAGAGAGAAAGACAGACACTTTAGACATTCAAACCAACAAAGACAAATTCTTGGACTTGCAAACACCAACCCAGACATGCAAAAAATAGAATCAGACACACAAACAGAGAAAGACAGACACTTTAGACATTCAAACCAACAAAGACAAATACTTGGACTTGCAAACTCCAACTCAAACATGCAAACAAATAGAATCAGACACACAAACAGAGAAAGACAGACACTTTAGACATTCAAACCAACAAAGACAAATTATTGGACTTGCAAACACCAACCCAGACATGCAAACAAATAGAATAAGACACACAAACAGAGAAAGACAGACACTTTAGACATTCAAACCAACAAAGATAAATACTTGGACTTGCAAACTCCAACTCAAACATGCAAACAAATAGAATCAGACACACAAACAGAGAAAGACAGACACTTTAGACATTCAAACCAACAAAGACAAATACTTGGACTTGCAAACACCAACCCAGACATGCAAACAAATAGAATTAGACACACAAACAGAGAAAGACAGACACTTTAGACATTCAAACCAACAAAGATAAATACTTGGACTTGAAAACACCAACCCAGACATGCAAACAAATAGAATCAGACACACAAACAGAGAGAAAGACAGACACTTTAGACATTCAAACCAACAAAGACAAATTCTTGGACTTGCAAACACCAACCCAGACATGCAAACAAATAGAATAAGACACACAAACAGAGAAAGACAGACACTTTAGACATTCAAACCAACAAAGACAAATTCTTGGACTTGCAAATACCAACCCAGACATGTAAACAAATAGAATCAGACACACAAACTGAGAAAGACAGACACTTTAGACATTCAAATCAACAAAGACAAATACTTGGACTTGCAAACACCAACCCAGACATGTAAACAAATAGAATCAGACACACAAACAGAGAAAGACAGACAATTTAGATAAAAAAACAAACAATGGTAAATACTTGGACTTGCAAACGTCAACCCAGACATGCAAACAAATAGAATCAAACACACAAACAGAGAAAGACATGCACTTTAGACATTCAAACCAACAAAGACAAATACTTGGACTTGCAAATACCAACCCAGACATGCAAACAAATAGAATCAGACACACAAACAGAGAAAGACATGCACTTAAACATTCAAACCAACAAAGACAAATACTTGGACTTGCAAACACCAACCCAGACATGCAAACAAATAGAATCAGACACACATATAGAGAAAGACAGACACTTTAGATATTCAAACCAACAAAGACAAATACTTGGACTTGCAAACACCAACCCAGACATGCAAACAAATAGAATCAGATACACAAACAGAGAAAGACAGACACTTTAGACATTCAAACCAACAAAGACAAATACTTGGACTTGCAAACACCATACCAGACATGCAAACAAATAGAATCAAACACACAAACAGAGAAAGACAGACACTTTAGAGATTCAAACCAACAAAGACAAATACTTGGACTTGCAAACACCAACCCAGTCATGCAAACAAATAGAATCAGACACACAAACAGAGAAGAACAGACACTTTAGACATTCAAACCAACAAAGACAAATACTTGGACTTGCAAACACCAACCCAGACATGCAAACAAATAGAATCAAATACACAAACAGAGAAAGACAGACACTTTAGACATTCAAACCAACAAAGACAAATTCTTGGACTTGCAAACACCAACCCAGACATGCAAACAAATAGAATCAGACACACAAACTGAGAAAGACAGACACTTTAGACATTCAAACCAACAAAGGCAAATACTTGGACTTGCAAAAATCAACCCAGACATGCAAACAAATAGAATCAAAGACACAAACAGAGAAAGACAAGCACTTTAGACATTCAAACCAACAAAGACAAATTCTTGGACTTGCAAACACCAACCCAGACATGCAAACAAATAGAATTAGCCACACAAACAGAGAAAGACAGACACTTTAGACATTCAAACCAACAAAGATAAATACTTGGACTTGAAAACACCAACCCAGACATGCAAACAAATAGAATCAGACACACAAACAGAGAGAAAGACAGACACTTTAGACATTCAAACCAACAAAGACAAATTCTTGGACTTGCAAACACCAACCCAGACATACAAACAAATAGAATCAGACACACAAACAGAGAAAGACAGACACTTTAGACATTCAAACCAACAAAGACAAATACTTGGACTTGCAAACACCAACCCAGACATGCAAACAAATAGAATCAAACACACAAACAGAGAAAGACAGACACTTTAGACATTCAAACCAACAAAGACAAATACTTGGACTTGCAAACACCAACTCAGACATGCAAACAAATAGAATTAGACACACAAACAGAGAAAGACAGACACTTTAGACATTCAAACCAACAAAGACAAATTCTTGGGCTTGCAAACACCAACCCAGACATGCAAACAAATAGAATCAGACACACAAACAGAGAGAAAGACAGACACTTTAGACATTCAAACCAACAAAGACAAATACTTGGACTTGCAAACTCCAACTCAAACATGCAAACAAATAGAATCAGACACACAAACAGAGAAAGACAGACACTTTAGACATTCAAACCAACAAAGACAAATTCTTGGACTTGCAAACACCAACCAAGACATGCAAACAAATAGAATTAGACACACAAACAGAGAAAGACAGACACTTTAGACATTCAAACCAACAAAGATAAATACTTGGACTTGCAAACTCCAACTCAAACATGCAAACAAATAGAATCAGACACACAAACAGAGAAAGACAGACACTTTAGACATTCAAACCAACAAAGACAAATACTTGGACTTGCAAACACCAACTCAGACATGCAAACAAATAGAATTAGACACACAAACAGAGAAAGACAGACACTTTAGACATTCAAACCAACAAAGACAAACTTTTGGGCTTGCAAACACCAACCCAGACATGCAAACAAATAGAATCAGACACCAAAACAGAGAGAAAGATCGACACTTTAGACATTCAAACCAACAAAGACAAATTCTTGGACTTGCAAACACCAACCCAGACATGCAAACAAATAGAATCAGATACACAAACAGAGAAAGACAGACACTTTAGACATTCAAACCAACAAAGACAAATTCTTGGACTTGCAGACACCAACCCAGACATGCAAACAAATAGAATTAGACACACAAACAGAGAAAGACAGACACTTTAGACATTCAAACCAACAAAGATAAATACTTGGACTTTGAAACACCAACCCAGACATGCAAACAAATAGAATCAGACACACAAACAGAGAGAAAGACAGACACTTTAGACATTCAAACCAACAAACATAAATACTCGGACTTGCAAACACCAACCCAGACATGCAAACAAATAGAATTAGACACACAAACAGAGAAAGACAGACACTTTACACATTCAAACCAACAAAGATAAATACTTGGACTTGCAAACACCAACCCAGACATGCAAACAAATAGAATCAGACACAAAAACAGAGAGAAAGACAGACACTTTAGACATTCAAACCAACAAAGACAAATACTTGGACTTGCAAACACCAACCCAGACATGCAAACAAATAGAATCAGACACACAAACTGAGAAAGACAGACACTTTAGACATTCAAACCAACAAAGGCAAATACTTGGACTTGCAAAAATCAACCCAGACATGCAAACAAATAGAATCAAACACACAAACAGAGAAAGACAAGCACTTTAGACATTCAAACCAACAAAGACAAATTGTTGGACTTGCAAACACCAACCCAGACATGCAAACAAATAGAATTATACACACAAACAGAGAAAGACAGACACTTTAGACATTCAAACCAACAAAGATAAATACTTGGACTTGAAAACACCAACCCAGACATGCAAACAAATAGAATCAGACACACAAACAGAGAGAAAGACAGACACTTTAGACATTCAAACCAACAAAGACAAATTCTTGGACTTGCAAACACCAACCCAGACATGCAAACAAATAGAATAAGACACACAAACAGAGAAAGACAGACACTTTAGACATTCAAACCAACAAAGACAAATTCTTGGACTTGCAAACACCAACCCAGACATGTAAACAAATAGAATCAGACACACAAACTGAGAAAGACAGACACTTTAGACATTCAAATCAACAAAGACAAATACTTGGACTTGCAAACACCAACCCAGACATGTAAACAAATAGAATCAGACACACAAACAGAGAAAGACAGACACTTTAGATAAAAAAAACAATGGTAAATACTTGGACTTGCAAACGTCAACCCAGACATGCAAACAAATAGAATCAAACACACAAACAGAGAAAGACATGCACTTTAGACATTCAAACCAACAAAGACAAATACTTGGACTTGCAAACACCAACCCAGACATGCAAACAAATAGAATCAGACACACAAACAGAGAAAGACATGCACTTAAACATTCAAACCAACAAAGACAAATACTTGGACTTGCAAACACCAACCCAGACATGCAAACAAATAGAATCAGACACACAAATAGAGAAAGACAGACACTTTAGATATTCAAACCAACAAAGACAAATACTTGGACTTGCAAACACCAACCCAGACATGTAAACAAATAGAATCAGATACACAAACAGAGAAAGACAGACACTTTAGACATTCAAACCAACAAAGACAAATACTTGGACTTGCAAACACCAACCCAGACATGCAAACAAATAGAATCAAACACACAAACAGAGAAAGACAGACACTTTAGACATTCAAACCAACAAAGACAAATTCTTGGACTTGCAAACACCAACCCAGACATGCAAACAAATAGAATCAGACACACAAACAGAGAGAAAGACAGACACTAAAGACATTCAAACCAACAAAGACAAATTCTTGGACTTGCAATCGCCAACCCAGACATGCAAAAAAATAGAATCAGACACACAAACAGAGAAAGACAGACACTTTAGACATTCAAACCAACAAAGACAATTACTTGGACTTGCAAACTCCAACTCAGACATGCAAACAAATAGAATCAGACACACAAACAGAGAAAGACAGACACTTTAGACATTCAAACCAACAAAGACAAATCCTTGGACTTGCAAACATCAACCAAGACATGCAAACAAATAGAATCAGATACACAAACAGAGAAAGACATGCACTTTAGACATTCAAACCAACAAAGACAAATACTTGGACTTGCAAACACCAACCCAGACATGCAAACAAATAGAATCAGATACACAAACAGAGAAAGACAGACACTTTAGACATTCAAACCAACAAATACAAATACTTGGACTTGCAAACACCAACCCAGACATTCAAACAAATAAAATTAGACACACAAACAGAGAAAGACAGACACTTTAGACATTCAAACCAACAAAGACAAATTCTTGGACTTGCAAACATGAACCCAGACATGCAAACAAATAGAATCAAACACACAAACAGAGAAAGACATGCACTTTAGACATTCAAACCAACAAAGAAAAATACTTGGACTTGAAAACACCAACCCAGACATGCAAACAAATAGAATCAGACACACAAACAGAGAAAGACATGCACTTTAGACATTCAAACCAACAAAGACAAATACTTGGACTTGCAAACACCAACCCAGACATGCAAACAAATAGAATCAGACACACAAACAGAGAAGAACAGACACTTTAGACATTCAAACCAACAAAGACAAATACTTGGACTTGCAAACACCAACCCAGACATGCAAACAAATAGAATCAGATACACAAACAGAGAAAGACAGACACTTTAGACATTCAAACCAACAAAGACAAATTCTTGGTCTTGCAAACACCAACCCAGACATGCAAACAAATAGAATCAGACACACAAACTGAGAAAAACAGACACTTTAGACCTTCAAACCAACAAAGACAAATACTTGGACTTGCAAAAATCAACCCAGACATGCAAAAAAATAGAATCAAACACACAAACAGAGAAAGACAAGCACTTTAGACATTCAAACCAACAAAGACAAATTCTTGGACTTGCAAACACCAACCCAGACATGCAAACAAATAGAATTAGACACACAAACAGAGAAAGACAGACACTTTAGACATTCGAACCAACAAAGATAAATACTTGGACTTGAAAACACCAACCCAGACATGCAAACAAATAGAATCAGACACACAAACAGAGAGAAAGACAGACACTTTAGACATTCAAACCAACAAAGACAAATTCTTGGACTTGCAAACACCAACCCAGACATGCAAACAAATAGAATAAGACACACAAACAGAGAAAGACAGACACTTTAGACATTCAAACCAACAAAGACAAATTCTTGGACTTGCAAACACCAACCCAGACATGTAAACAAATAGAATCAGACACACAAACTGAGAAAGACAGACACTTTAGACATTCAAATCAACAAAGACAAATACTTGGACTTGCAAACACCAACCCAGACATGTAAACAAATAGATTCAGACACACAAACAGAGAAAGACAGACACTTTAGATAAAAAAACAAACAATGGTAAATACTTGGACTTGCAAACGTCAACCCAGACATGCAAACAAATAGAATCAAACACACAAACAGAGAAAGACATGCACTTTAGACATTCAAACCAACAAAGACAAATACTTGGACTTGCAAACACCAACCCAGACATGCAAACAAATAGAATCAGACACACAAACAGAGAAAGACATGCACTTTAGACATTCAAACCAACAAAGACAAATACTTGGACTTGCAAACACCAACCCAGACATGCAAACAAATAGAATCAGATACACAAACAGAGAAAGACAGACACTTTAGACATTCAAACCAACAAAGACAAATACTTGGACTTGCAAACACCAACCCAGACATGCAAACAAATAGAATCAAACACACAAACAGAGAAAGACAGACACTTTAGACATTCAAACCAACAAAGACAAATACTTGGACTTGCAAACACCAACCCAGACATGCAAACAAATAGAATCAGACACACAAACAGAGAAGAACAGACACTTTAGACATTCAAACCAACAAAGACAAATACTTGGACTTGCAAACACCAACCCAGACATGCAAACAAATAGAATCAGATACACAAACAGAGAAAGACAGACACTTTAGACATTCAAACCAACAAAGACAAATTCTTGGACTTGCAAACACCAACCAAGACATGCAAACAAATAGAATCAGACACACAAACTGAGAAAGACAGACACTTTAGACATTCAAACCAACAAAGGCAAATACTTGGACTTGCAAAAATCAACCCAGACATGCAAACAAATAGAATCAAACACACAAACAGAGAAAGACAAGCACTTTAGACATTCAAACCAACAAAGACAAATTCTTGGACTTGCAAACACCAACCCAGACATGCAAACAAATAGAATTAGACACACAAACAGAGAAAGACAGACACTTTAGACATTCAAACCAACAAAGATAAATACTTGGACTTGAAAACACCAACCCAGACATGCAAACAAATAGAATCAGACACACAAACAGAGAGAAAGACAGACACTTTAGACATTCAAACCAACAAAGACAAATTCTTGGACTTGCAAACACCAACCCAGACATGCAAACAAATAGAATCAGACACACAAACAGAGAAAGACAGACACTTTAGACATTCAAACCAACAAAGACAAATACTTGGACTTGCAAACACCAACCCAGACATGCAAACAAATAGAATCAAACACACAAACAGAGAAAGACAGACACTTTAGACATTCAAACCAACAAAGACAAATTCTTGGACTTGCAAACACCAACCCAGACATGCAAACAAATAGTATCAGACACACAAACAGAGAAAGACAGACACTTTAGACATTCAAACCAACAAAGACAAATACTTGGACTTGCAAGCACCAACTCAGACATGCAAACAAATAGAATTAGACACACAAACAGAGAAAGACAGACACTTTAGACATTCAAACCAACAAAGACAAATTCTTGGGCTTGCAAACACCAACCCAGACATGCAAACAAATAGAATCAGACACACAAACAGAGAGAAAGACAGACACTTTAGACATTCAAACCAACAAAGACAAATTCTTGGACTTGCAAACACCAACCCAGACATGCAAAAAAATAGAATCAGACACACAAACAGAGAAAGACAGACACTTTAGACATTCAAACCAACAAAGACAAATACTTGGACTTGCAAACTCCAACTCAAACATGCAAACAAATAGAATCAGACACACAAACAGAGAAAGACAGACACTTTAGACATTCAAACCAACAAAGACAAATTCTTGGACTTGCAAACACCAACCCAGACATGCAAACAAATAGAATTAGACACACAAACAGAGAAAGACAGACACTTTAGACATTCAAACCAACAAAGATAAATACTTGGACTTGCAAACTCCAACTCAAACATGCAAACAAATAGAATCAGACACACAAACAGAGAAAGACAGACACTTTAGACATTCAAACCAACAAAGACAAATACTTGGACTTGCAAACACCAACCCAGACATGCAAACAAATAGAATTAGACACACAAACAGAGAAAGACAGACACTTTAGACATTCAAACCAACAAAGATAAATACTTGGACTTGAAAACACCAACCCAGACATGCAAACAAATAGAATGAGACACACAAACAGAGAGAAAGACAGACACTTTAGACATTCAAACCAACAAAGACAAATTCTTGGACTTGCAAACACCAACCCAGACATGCAAACAAATAGAATAAGACACACAAACAGAGAAAGACAGACACTTTAGACATTCAAACCAACAAAGACAAATTCTTGGACTTGCAAACACCAACCCAGACATGTAAACAAATAGAATCAGACACACAAACTGAGAAAGACAGACACTTTAGACATTCAAATCAACAAAGACAAATACTTGGACTTGCAAACACCAACCCAGACATGTAAACAAATAGAATCAGACACACAAACAGAGAAAGACAGACACTTTAGATAAAAAACAAACAATGGTAAATACTTGGACTTGCAAACGTCAACCCAGACATGCAAACAAATAGAATCAAACACACAAACAGAGAAAGACATGCACTTTAGACTTTCAAACCAACAAAGACAAATACTTGGACTTGCAAACACCAACCCAGACATGCAAACAAATAGAATCAGACACACAAACAGAGAAAGACATGCACTTAAACATTCAAACCAACAAAGACAAATACTTGGACTTGCAAACACCAACCCAGACATGCAAACAAATAGAATCAGACACACAAATAGAGAAAGACAGACACTTTAGATATTCAAACCAACAAAGACAAATACTTGGACTTGCAAACACCAACCCAGACATGCAAACAAATAGAATCAGACACACAAATAGAGAAAGACAGACACTTTAGATATTCAAACCAACAAAGACAAATACTTGGACTTGCAAACACCATACCAGACATGCAAACAAATAGAATCAGACACACAAACAGAGAAAGACAGACACTTTAGAGATTCAAACCAACAAAGACAAATACTTGGACTTGCAAACACCAACCCAGTCATGCAAACAAATAGAATCAGACACACAAACAGAGAAGAACAGACACTTTAGACATTCAAACCAACAAACACAAATACTTGGACTTGCAAACACCAACCCAGACATGCAAACAAATAGAATCAAATACACAAACAGAGAAAGACAGACACTTTAGACATTCAAACCAACAAATACAAATTCTTGGACTTGCAAACACCAAACCAGACATGCAAACAAATAGAATAAGACACACAAACTGAGAAAGACAGACACTTTAGACATTCAAACCAACAAAGGCAAATACTTGGACTTGCAAAAATCAACCCAGACATGCAAACAAATAGAATCAAACACACAAACAGAGAAAGACAAGCACTTTAGACATTCAAACCAACAAAGACAAATTCTTGGACTTGCAAACACCAACCCAGACATGCAAACAAATAGAATCAGACACACAAACAGAGAAAGACAGACACTTTAGACATTCAAACCAACAAAGACAAATACTTGGACTTGCAAACACCAACCCAGACATGCAAACAAATAGAATCAGATACACAAACAGAGAAAGACAGACACTTTAGACATTCAAACCAACAAAGACAAATTCTTGGACTTGCAAACACCAACCCAGACATGCAAACAAATAGAATCAGACACACAAACTGAGAAAGACAGACACTTTAGACATTCAAACCAACAAAGGCAAATACTTGGACTTGCAAAAATCAACCCAGACATGCAAACAAATAGAATCAAACACACAAACGAAGAAAGACAAGCACTTTAGACATTCAAACCAACAAAGACAAATTCTTGGACTTGCAAACACCAACCCAGACATGCAAACAAATAGAATTAGACACACAAACAGAGAAAGACAGACACTTTAGACATTCAAACCAACAAAGATAAATACTTG
Source organism: Artemia sinica (assembly GCA_027921565.1). Lineage (NCBI taxonomy): Eukaryota > Metazoa > Arthropoda > Branchiopoda > Anostraca > Artemiidae > Artemia > Artemia sinica. The sequence continues at coordinate 31,104 of JAPEVW010000888.1, forward strand.
GACTTGAAAACACCAACCCAGACATGCAAACAAATAGAATCAGACACACAAACAGAGAGAAAGACAGACACTTTAGACATTCAAACCAACAAAGACAAATTCTTGGACTTGCAAACACCAACCCAGACATGCAAACAAATAGAATCAGACACACAAACAGAGAAAGACAGACACTTTAGACATTCAAACCAACAAAGACAAATACTTGAACTTGCAAACACCAACCCAGACATGCAAACAAATAGAATCAAACACACAAACAGAGAAAGACAGACACTTTAGACATTCAAACCAACAAAGACAAATTCTTGGACTTGCAAACACCAACCCAGACATGCAAACAAATAGTATCAGACACACAAACAGAGAAAGACAGACACTTTAGACATTCAAACCAACAAAGACAAATACTTGGACTTGCAAGCACCAACTCAGACATGCAAACAAATAGAATTAGACACACAAACAGAGAAAGACAGACACTTTAGACATTCAAACCAACAAAGACAAATTCTTGGGCTTGCAAACACCAACCCAGACATGCAAACAAATAGAATCAGACACACAAACAGAGAGAAAGACAGACACTTTAGACATTCAAACCAACAAAGACAAATTCTTGGACTTGCAAACACCAACCCAGACATGCAAAAAAATAGAATCAGACACACAAACAGAGAAAGACAGACACTTTAGACATTCAAACCAACAAAGACAAATACTTGGACTTGCAAACTCCAACTCAAACATGCAAACAAATAGAATCAGACACACAAACAGAGAAAGACAGACACTTTAGACATTCAAACCAACAAAGACAAATTCTTGGACTTGCAAACACCAACCCAGACATGCAAACAAATAGAATTAGACACACAAACAGAGAAAGACAGACACTTTAGACATTCAAACCAACAAAGATAAATACTTGGACTTGCAAACTCCAACTCAAACATGCAAACAAATAGAATCAGACACACAAACAGAGAAAGACAGACACTTTAGACATTCAAACCAACAAAGACAAATACTTGGACTTGCAAACACCAACCCAGACATGCAAACAAATAGAATTAGACACACAAACAGAGAAAGACACTTTAGACATTCAAACCAACAAAGACAAATTCTTGGACTTGCAAACACCAACCCAGACATGTAAACAAATAGAATCAGACACACAAACTGAGAAAGACAGACACTTTAGACATTCAAATCAACAAAGACAAATACTTGGACTTGCAAACACCAACCCAGACATGTAAACAAATAGAATCAGACACACAAACAGAGAAAGACAGACACTTTAGACATTCAAACCAACAAAGATAAATACTTGGACTTGAAAACACCAACCCAGACATGCAAACAAATAGAATCAGACACACAAACAGAGAGAAAGACAGACACTTTAGACATTCAAACCAACAAAGACAAATTCTTGGACTTGCAAACACCAACCCAGACATGCAAACAAATAGAATAAGACACACAAACAGAGAAAGACAGACACTTTAGACATTCAAACCAACAAAGACAAATTCTTGGACTTGCAAACACCAACCCAGACATGTAAACAAATAGAATCAGACACACAAACTGAGAAAGACAGACAATTTAGACATTCAAATCAACAAAGACAAATACTTGGACTTGCAAACACCAACCCAGACATGTAAACAAATAGAATCAGACACACAAACAGAGAAAGACAGACACTTTAGATAAAAAACAAACAATGGTAAATACTTGGACTTGCAAACGTCAACCCAGACATGCAAACAAATAGAATCAAACACACAAACAGAGAAAGACATGCACTTTAGACTTTCAAACCAACAAAGACAAATACTTGGACTTGCAAACACCAACCCAGACATGCAAACAAATAGAATCAGACACACAAACAGAGAAAGACATGCACTTAAACATTCAAACCAACAAAGACAAATACTTGGACTTGCAAACACCAACCCAGACATGCAAACAAATAGAATCAGACACACAAATAGAGAAAGACAGACACTTTAGATATTCAAACCAACAAAGACAAATACTTGGACTTGCAAACACCAACCCAGACATGCAAACAAATAGAATCAGACACACAAATAGAGAAAGACAGACACTTTAGATATTCAAACCAACAAAGACAAATACTTGGACTTGCAAACACCATACCAGACATGCAAACAAATAGAATCAAACACACAAACAGAGAAAGACAGACACTTTAGAGATTCAAACCAACAAAGACAAATACTTGGACTTGCAAACACCAACCCAGTCATGCAAACAAATAGAATCAGACACACAAACAGAGAAGAACAGACACTTTAGACATTCAAACCAACAAACACAAATACTTGGACTTGCAAACACCAACCCAGACATGCAAACAAATAGAATCAAATACACAAACAGAGAAAGACAGACACTTTAGACATTCAAACCAACAAATACAAATTCTTGGACTTGCAAACACCAAACCAGACATGCAAACAAATAGAATAAGACACACAAACTGAGAAAGACAGACACTTTAGACATTCAAACCAACAAAGGCAAATACTTGGACTTGCAAAAATCAACCCAGACATGCAAACAAATAGAATCAAACACACAAACAGAGAAAGACAAGCACTTTAGACATTCAAACCAACAAAGACAAATTCTTGGACTTGCAAACACCAACCCAGACATGCAAACAAATAGAATTAGACACACAAACAGAGAAAGACAGACACTTTAGACATTCAAACCAACAAAGATAAATACTTGGACTTGAAAACACCAACCCAGACATGCAAACAAATAGAATCAGACACACAAACAGAGAGAAAGACAGACACTTTAGACATTCAAACCAACAAAGACAAATTCTTGGACTTGCAAACACCAACCCAGACATACAAACAAATAGAATCAGACACACAAACAGAGAAAGACAGACACTTTAGACATTCAAACCAACAAAGACAAATTCTTGGACTTGCAAACACCAACCCAGACATGCAAACAAATAGTATCAGACACACAAACAGAGAAAGACAGACACTTTAGACATTCAAACCAACAAAGACAAATACTTGGACTTGCAAACACCAACTCAGACATGCAAACAAATAGAATTAGACACACAAACAGAGAAAGACAGACACTTTAGACATTCAAACCAACAAAGACAAATTCTTGGGCTTGCAAACACCAACCCAGACATGCAAAAAATAGAATCAGACACACAAACAGAGAAAGACAGACACTTTAGACATTCAAACCAACAAAGACAAATACTTGGACTTGCAAACTCCAACTCAAACATGCAAACAAACAGAATCAGACACACAAACAGAGAAAGACAGACACTTTAGACATTCAAACCAACAAAGACAAATTCTTGGACTTGCAAACACCAACCAAGACATGCAAACAAATAGAATTAGACACACAAACAGAGAAAGACAGACACTTTAGACATTCAAACCAACAAAGATAAATACTTGGACTTGCAAACTCCAACTCAAACATGCAAACAAATAGAATCAGACACACAAACAGAGAAAGACAGACACTTTAGACATTCAAACCAACAAAGACAAATACTTGGACTTGCAAACACCAACTCAGACATGCAAACAAATAGAATTAGACACACAAACAGAGAAAGACAGACACTTTAGACATTCAAACCAACAAAGACAAATTCTTGGGCTTGCAAACACCAACCCAGACATGCAAACAAATAGAATCAGACACAAAAACAGAGAGAAAGATTGACACTTTAGACATTCAAACCAACAAAGACAAATTCTTGGACTTGCAAACACCAACCCAGACATGCAAACAAATAGAATCAGATACACAAACAGAGAAAGACAGACACTTTAGACATTCAAACCAACAAAGACAAATTCTTGGACATGCAAACACCAACCCAGACATGCAAACAAATAGAATTAGACACACAAACAGAGAAAGACAGACACTTTAGACATTCAAACCAACAAAGATAAATACTTGGACTTTGAAACACCAACCCAGACATGCAAACAAATAGAATCAGACACACAAACAGAGAGAAAGACAGACACTTTAGACATTCAAACCAACAAAGATAAATACTCGGACTTGCAAACACCAACCCAGACATGCAAACAAATAGAATTATACACACAAACAGAGAAAGACAGACACTTTACACATTCAAACCAACAAAGATAAATACTTGGACTTGCAAACACCAACCCAGACATGCAAACAAATAGAATCAGACACAAAAACAGAGAGAAAGACAGACACTTTAGACATTCAAACCAACAAAGACAAATTCTTGGACTTGCAAACACCAACCCAGACATGCAAACAAATAGAATCAGACACACAAACAGAGAAAGACAGACACTTTAGACATTCAAACCAACAAAGACAAATACTTGGACTTGCAAACGCCAACCCAGACATGCAAACAAATATAATCAGATACACAAACAGTGAAAGACAGACACTTTAGACATTCAAACCAACAAAGACAAATTCTTGGACTTGCAAACACCAACCCAGACATGCAAACAAATAGACTTAGACACACAAACAGAGAAATACAGACACTTTAGATATTCAAACCAACAAAGATAAATGCTTGGACTTGGAAACACCAACCCAGACATGCAAACAAATAGAATCAGACACAAAAACAGAGAGAAAGACAGACACTTTAGACATTCAAACTAACAAAGACAAATTCTTGGACTTGCAAACACCAGCCCAGACATGCAAACAAATAGAATCAGACACACAAACAGAGAAAGACAGACACTTTAGACATTCAAACCAACAAAGACAAATACTTGGAATTGCAAACACCAACCCAGACATGCAAACAATTAGAATCCAACACACAAACAGAGAAAGACAGACACTTTAGACATTCAAACCAACAAAGACAAATACTTGGACTTGCAAACACCAACCCAGACATGCAAACAAATAGAATCAGACACACAAACAGAGAAAGACAGACACTTTAGACATTCAAACCAACAAAGATAAATACTTGGACTTGGAAACACCAACCCAGACATGCAAACAAATAGAATCAGACACACAAACTGAGAGAAAGACAGACACTTTAGACATTCAAACCAACAAAGATAAATACTCGGACTTGCAAACACCAACCCAGACATGCAAACAAATATAATCAGATACACAAACAGAGAAAGACAGACACTTTAGACATTCAAACCAACAAAGACAAATTCTTGGACTTGCAAACACCAGCCCAGACATGCAAACAAATAGAATTAGACACACAAACAGAGAAAGACAGACACTTTAGACATTCAAACCAACAAAGATGAATGCTTGGACTTGGAAACACCAACCCAGACATGCAAACAAATAGAATCAGACACACAAACAGAGAGAAAGACAGACACTTTAGACATTCAAACTAACAAAGACAAATTCTTGGACTTGCAAACACCAGCCCAGACATGCAAACAAATAGAATCAGACACACAAACAGAGAAAGACAGACACTTTAGACATTCAAACCAACAAAGACAAATACTTGGACTTGCAAACACCAACCAAGACATGCAAACAAATAGAATCAGACACACAAACAGAGAGAAAGACAGACACTTTAGACATTCAAACCAACAAAGACAAATTCTTGGACTTGCAAACACCAACCCAGACATGCAAAAAAATAGAATCAGACACACAAACAGAGAAAGACAGACACTTTAGACATTCAAACCAACAAAGACAAATACTTGGACTTGCAAACTCCAACTCAGACATGCAAACAAATAGAATCAGACACACAAACAGAGAAAGACAGACACTTTAGACATTCAAACCAACAAAGACAAATTCTTGGACTTGCAAACACCAACCCAGACATGCAAACAAATAGAATCAGACACACAAACAGAGAAAGACAGACACTTTAGACATTCAAACCAACAAAGATAAATGCTTGGACTTGGAAACACCAACCCAGACATGCAAACAAATAGAATCAGACACACAAACAGAGAGAAAGACAGACACTTTAGACATTCAAACCAACAAAGACAAATTCTTGGACTTGCAAACACCAGCCCAGACATGCAAACAAATAGAATCAGACACACAAACAGAGAAAGACAGACACTTTAGACATTCAAACCAACAAAGACAAATACTTGGACTTGCAAACTCCAACTCAGACATGCAAACAAATAGAATCAGACACACAAACAGAGAAAGACAGACACTTTAGGCATTCAAACCAACAAAGACAAATTCTTGGACTTGCAAACATCAACGCAGACATGCAAACAAATAGAATCAGACACACAGAGAAAGACATG
>JAPEVW010000889.1:0-37463 GCA_027921565.1 Artemia sinica
GTAACGGTGACAAGGTTAAACCACGATAAAACAAACTATCTAGAAATATTCCAACTCTTGCATTTCAGGAAAGAAATTCAAAAATGAACTTTGAAAAAAATCAAGAGAATGTAAACTGGTGGACATGATAAACCACGACAAAACACTACTTGAAAATATTCCAACTCTTGCATTTCACGAAAGAAAATTTCAAAAAATGAAACTTTTGAAAAATCAGGAGAATGTAAAAAATCCAAAATGAACTTTTGAAAAATCAAGAGAATGTAACTGTGACAAAGTAAACCATGACAAAAACACTACTGAAAATATTCCTAAACTCTTGCATTTTCAAGAATGAAATCCAAAAATTAACTTTGAAAAATCAGAGAATGGTAACTGTGACAAGGTAAACCATAACAAAAAACACTTACTGAAATATTCCAACTCTTGCATTCAAAGGAAAAGCAAATCCAAAAATGAACTTTTGAAAAATTCAAGAGAATGTAACTATGGACTAGGTAAACCACGACAAAAACACTACTGAAATATTCCAACTCATTGCAATTTCAAGGAAAGGAAATCCTAAAAGAAAAAAAAGAGCTTTGAAAAATCAAGAGGAATTGTAACTGTGACAAGGTGTATAACCACGATAAAAAACACTATTGAAATATTCCAACTCTTGCCATTTTCACGAAAGAAATTCAAAATGAAACTTGAAAAATCAAGAAAATGTAACTGTGACAAGGTAAAGCATGACAAACCACTACTGAAATATTCACAAACAAATTTTGCATTTCAAGAATAAGAAATCCAAGATGAACTTTGAACAAAAAATCAAGAGAATGTAACTGCTGATGAAGGTAAACCTAACAACAACACTACTGAAATATTCCAAAACTCCTGCATTTCAAAGAAAGAGAAATCCAAAAATGAAACTTTGAAAAATCAAGAGAATGTAAAAACTGTGACAAGGTAAACCACGACACAAACGCTACTGAAATATTCCAAACTCTTGCATTTTCAAGGAAAGAAATCCAATGTGCACTTTGAAAAAATCAAGAGAATGCTAACTGTGACAAGGTAAACCACGACACCAAAACACTACTGAAATATTCCAAAATTCTTGCAATTTTCAAGGATAAGAGAATCCAAAATGAACTATTGAAAAATCCAAGAGAATGTAACTGTGGACAAGGTAAGTAAAACACGATAAAAACACTATTGAAAATATTCCAACTCTTGCATTTCACGAAAGAAATTTCAGGAATGCAACTTTGGAAAAATCAAGAGAATGTAACTGTGACATGATTTAAACCACGACAAAAACACTACTGAAATATTTCTAACTCTTGCATTTCACCGAAAGAAATTCAAAATGAACCTTTCGAAAAAATCAAGAGAATGTAAAAATCCAAAAATGAACTTGAAAAATCAAGAGAATTGTACACTGTGACAAGTTAAAACCATAAGACAAAAAACACTACTCGAAATATTTCCAAATCTTGCATCTTCAATGAATGAAATCCAAAATGAACATTGAAAAATCAAGAGGAATTGTAACTGTGACAAGGTAAACACAATAACAAAACACTTACTGAAATATTCCAAAACTCTTGCATTTCAACGAAAGAAATTCAAGATGAACTTTTTTGGCAAATTCAATGAGAATGTCACTGTGACAAGGTTAAACCACGACCTAAACACTACTGAAATATTCTACTCTTGCTTTTCACGAAAGAAGAAAGTTCAAAAATGAAACTTTGAAAAAATCAGAGAAAGTAAACTGTGACAAGGTTTAAAACCACTGACAAAAACCACTTCACTGATAATATTCTTCTACTCTTGCATTTTCAACGAACGAAATCCAAAATGAAACTTTGAAAACTCAAGAGAATGTAACGTGTGACAAGGTAAACCACGACAAAACATCACTGAAATATTCCAACCCTTGCATTTCAATGAAGAGAAATTCAAAATAAAACTTTGAAAAAATCAAGAGAATGTAACTGTGACAAGAGTAACCACGACAACAAACACTACTAAAATATTCCAACTCTTGCATTTCAAGGAAAGAAATCCAAAATGAACTTTGAAAAATAAAGGAGAATGTAACTGTGACAAGGCAAACCATGACAAAACATTACTGAAATATTCCAAACGCATGCAATTAATGTAAGAAATCCAAAATGAATTTGGAAAAATCAAGAGAATGTCACTGTGACAAGCGTAAACCACGACAAAACACTACTAAATATTCCAACTCTTGCATTTATCAAGGAAAAGAAATCCCAAAATGAACTTTGAAAAAATAAAGAGACTGTAAATGTGACAAGGTTTAAACCCTGACAAAAACACTACTTGAAGAATATTCCCAAATCATGCATTTAATGAAAGAAATCCAAATATGAACTTTGAAAAATCAAGGAGAATGTAACTGTGGACTAGGTAAAGCACAACAAAAACACTACTTGAAATATTCCAAACTCTTGCCATTTCAAGAAAGAAATTCCAAAAATGAACTTTGAAAAGTCAACGAGAAGGTAAATGTCGAAATGGTAAACCACAGAACAAAACACACTACTGAAATATTCCCAACTTCTCTGCATTTCAAGAAAGAAATTCAAAATGGAACTTTGAAAAATCAAGAGAATGTAACCTGTGATGAAATGTAAACCCACGACGAAACACTATGAAATATTCCAAACTCTTGCAATTCAACGAAAGAAAATCCAAAATGAACCTTTGAAAAATCAAAGACGAATAGGTAAACTGTGACAAGGTGAAGCACAACAAAAAAATATTTCAATGAAAGAAAGAAAATCCACAATGAACTTTGAAAAAATCAAGAGAAGGTAACTGTGGACATGTTAAAAAACCACGACAAAAAAAACTACTGAAATATTCCAACTCTTGCATTTCACGGAAAAAAAATTCAAGAGGAAACTTGGAAAAATTCAAGAGGAATGTAACTGTGACAACGGTTAAAGCACAACAAAACCATACTGAAATATTCCAACTCTTGCCATTTCAACCAAAGAAAAATCAAAATGAACTTTGAAAAATCAAAAAGAATGTAAATATCAAAAAAATGAACTTTGAAAAAAAATGAAGAGAAGTAACTGTTGACAAGGTAAACACGACAAAAACTAATGAAATATTCCAAACTATTGCATTTCAACGAAAGACAATTCAAAAAATGAACTTTGAAAAAAATCCAAGAGAATGTAAACTGTGACAAGGTAATAAACCATGACAATAAACACTACTGCAATAATTCCCAAACTCTTGGCATTTCAAGGAAAGAAAATCCAAAAATGAACTTTGAACGAAAAAAATCAAGAGAATGTAACGGTGACAAAGGTAAACCAACGAATAAAACACTATTGAAATATTCCAAACTCCTTGCATTTCACGAAAGAAATTCCAAAAATGAACTTGGAAAAATCACAGAGAATGTAACTGTGGACATGAATAAAACCACGACAAAAACACTTACTTGAAATATTTCCAACTCTTGCATTTCACGAAAGAGAACTTCAAAATGAACTTTGAACAAATCAAGAGAATGTAAAAAAATCCAAAATGAACTTATGAAAAAATCAACGAGAAATGTAACTGTGACAAGGGTAAACCATGACAAAAAACACTACTGAAATATTCCAACTCTTGCATTTCAATGATAATGAACATCCAAAATGAATTTGAAAATCAAGAGAATGCAAACTGTGACAAGGTAAACCATAAACAAAACAACTACTGAAATATTCCAAATCTTGCATTTCAAGGGGAAAGAAATCCAAAATGAACTTTGAAAAATCAAGGGAGAATGCTAAACTATGACGAGGTAAAACACGGACAAAAACAATACCTTTTGGGGGGAAAAAAATATTCCAACTCTTGCATTTCACAGGGAAAAGAAAAGAAAAAGAAATCCAAACTGGAGCTTTTGAAAAAAATCAAGAGATATGTAAACTGTGACAAGGTAAATAAACCACGATTATTAAAACACTATTGAACTATTCCAAATCTTGCCATTTCACGAAAGAAATTCAAAATGAAACTTTAAAAAATCAAAGAGTAATGTAACTGTGAAATGGTAAACCACGGACAAAACACTACTGAAATATTCCAACTCTTGTATTTCACCGAAAGAAATTCCCAAAATGAACTTTGAAAAATCAAGAAAATGTAACTGTGACAAGGTAAAGCATGACAAAACACTACTGAAATATTCCAAAATTTGCATTTCAAGGAAAGAAATCCAAGATGAACTTTGAAAAAAATCAAGAGAATGTAACTGTGACAAAGGTAAACCATAACCAAAAACACTACTGAAATATTCCAAACTCTTGCATTTCAACGAAAGAAATCCAAAAATGAACTTTGAAAAATCAAGAGAAGTAACTGTGACAAGGTAAACACGACAAAATACTACTGAAATATTCCAACTCTTGCATTTCAAGGAAAGAAATCTAAAGTGAACTTTGAAAAATCAAGTGAATGTAACTGTGACAAGGTAAAACACGACAAAACACTACTGAAAATATTCCAACTCTTGCATTTCAAGAAAGAAATTCCAAAATGAACTTTGAAAAAATCAAGAGAATGTAACTGTGACAAGGTAAAAACCACGATAAAACACTACTGAAATATTTCAACTCTTGCATTTCATGAAAGAAATTCAAAATGAACTTTGAAAAATCAAGAGAATGTAAGTGTGAATCGGTAAACCACGACAAAACACTACTGAAAATATTCCAAACTCTTGCATTTCACGAAAAAGGAATTCAAAATGAACTTTGAAAAATCAAGAGAATGTAACTGTGACAAGGTAAAAGCAAACAAAACACTACTGAAATATTCCACCTCTTGCATTTCATGAAAGAAATTCAAAAATGAACTTTGAAAAATCAAGAGAATGTAAGTGTGAAATGGTAAACCACGACAAAAAGCACTACTGAAATTTTCCAACTCTTGCATTTCACGAAAGAAATTCAAAATGAACTTTGAAAAATCAAGAGAATGTAACTGTGACAAAGGTAAAGCACAACAAAACACTACTGAAATATTCCAACTCTTGCATTTCAAACGAAAGAAATTCAAAATAAACTTTGAAAAATTAAGAGAATGTAACTGTGACAAGGTAAAGCACAACAAACACTACTGAAATATTCCAACTCTTGAACTCTTTGGTCATTTGAGAACAAAATGAAACCTTGAAATGAACTGAGTATGTAACTGTGACAAGGTAAACCATAACAAAACACTACTGGAAATATTCCAACTCTTTGCATTTCAATGAAAGAAATCGAAAAAATGAACTTTGTAAAATCAAGAGAATGTAACTGTGACAAGGTAAACCATGACAAAACCACTACTGAAATATTCCAAACTCTTGCATTTCAAGCAAAGAAATCCAAAATGAACTTTGAAAAATCAAGAGAATGTAACTGTGACAAGGTAAACCATGACAAAACACTACTGAAATATTCCAACTCATGCATTTAATGAAAGAAATCCAAAATGAACTTTGAAAAATCAAGAGAATGTAACTGTGACAAGGTAAACCACGACAAAACACTACTAAAATATTCCAACTCTAGCATTTCAAGAAAGAAATTCAAAATGAACTTTGAAAAGTCAAGAGAATGTAACTGTGAAATGGTAAACCACGAAGTAACACTACTGAAATATTCCAACTCTTGCATTTTACGAAAGAAATCCAAAATGAACTTTGAAAAATCAAGAAAAATATAACAGTGACTAGGTAAAGCACAACAAAACACTACTGAAATATTCCAACTCTTGCATTTCAAGAAAGAAATTCAAAATGAACTTTGAAAAAATCAAGAGAATGTAACTGTGAAAATGTAAACCACGACGAAAACACTACTGAAATTATCCAAACTCTTGCATTTCAACGAAAGAAATCCAAAATGAACTTTGAAAAATCAAGAGAATGTAACTGTGACAAGGTAAAGCACAACAAAAAATATTTCAATGAAAGAAATCCACAATGAACTTTGAAAAATCAAGAGAATGTAACTGTGACACGTAAACCACGACAAAAACTACTGAAATATTCCAACTCTTGCATTTCAACGAAAAAAATTCAAGATGAACTTTGAAAATTCAAGGAGAATGTAACTGTGACAAGGTAAACCATGACAAAACACTACTGAAATATTCCAACTCTTGCATCCAACCAAAGAAATTCAAAATGAACTTTGAAAAAAATCAAAAGAATGTAAATATCCAAAATGAACTTTGAAAAATCAAGAGAATGTAACTGTGACAAGGGTAAACCACGACAAAAGCTAATGAAATATTCCACTCTTGCATTTCAACGAAAGAAATCCAAAAAATGAACTTTGAAAAATCAAGACAATGTAACTGTGACACGGTAAACCATGACAAAACACTACTGAAATATTCCAACTCTTGCATTTCAAGGAACAGAAATCCAAAATGAACTTTGAAAAATCAAGAGAATGTAACGGTGACAAGGTAAACCACGATAAAACACTATTGAAATATTCAACTCTTGCATTTCACGAAAGAAATTCAAAATGAACTTTTGAAAATCAAGAGAATGTAAATGTGACATGATAAACCACGACAAAACACTACTGAAATATTCCAACTCTTGCATTTCACGAAAGAAATTCAAAAAACGAACTTGAAAAATCAAGAGAATGTAAAAATCCAAAATGAACTTTGAAAAATCAGAGAGAATGTAACTGTGACAAGGTAAACCATGACGAAACACTACTGAAATATTCCAACTCTTGCATTTCAATGAATGAAATCCAAAATTAACATTGAAAAACAAGAGAATGTAACTGTGACAAGGTAAACCATAAAAAAACACTACTGAAATATTCCAACTCTTGCATTTCAACGAAAGAAATTCAAGATGAACTTTGAAAATTCAAGAGAATGTCACTGTGACAAGTAAACCACGACACAACACTACTGAAATATTCTAACTCTTGCATTTCACGAAAAAATTCAAAATGAACTTTGAAAAATCAAGAGAAAGTAACTATGACAAGGTAAACCACGACAAAAAAAACACTACTGAAATATTTCTACTCTTGCATTTCAACGAACGAAATTCAAAATAAACTTTGAAAAATCAAGAGAATGTAACTGTGACAATGGTAACCACGACAAAACACTACTAAATATTCCAAAACTCTTGCATTTCAAGGAAAGAATCCAAAATGAACTTTGAAAAATAAAGAGAATGTAACTGTGACAAGGTAAACCATGACAAAAACACTACTGAAATATTCCAACTCATGCATTTAATGAAAGAAATCCAAAATGAACTTTGAAAAATCAAGAGAATGTCACTGTGACAAGGTAACCACGACAAAACACTACTAAATATTCCAACTCTTGCATTTCAAGGAAAGAAATCCAAAATGAACTTTGAAAAATAAAGAGAATGTAACTGTGACAAGGTAAACCATGACAAAACACTACTGAATATTCCAACTCATGCATTTAATGAAAGAAATCCAAAATGAAACTTTGAAAAATCAAGAGAATGTAACTGTGACAAGGTAAACCACGACAAAACACTACTGAAATATTCCAACTCTTGCATTTCAAGAAATAAATTCAAAATGAACTTTGAAAGTCAAGAGAATGTAACTGTGAAATGGTAAACCACGAAGTAACACTACTGAAATATTCCAACTCTTGCATTTTACGAAAGAAATCCAAAATGAACTTTGAAAAATCAAGAAAATATAACTGTGACTAGGTAAAGCACAACAAAACACTACTGAAATATTCCAACTCTTGCATTTCAAGAAAGAAATTCAAAATGAACTTTGAAAAATCAAGAGAATGTAACTGTGAAAATGTAAAACCACGACGAAACACTACTGAAATATTTCCAACTCTTGCATTTCAACGAAAGGAAATCCAAAATGAACTTTGAAAAATCAAGAGAATGTAACTGTGACAAGGGAATAAAGCACAACAAAAAAATATTTCAATGAAAGAAATCCACAATGAACTTTGAAAAATCAAGAGAATGTAACTGTGACACGGTAAAAACACGACAAAAAAAAAACACTACTGAAATATTCCAACTCTTGCATTTCAAGAAAGAAATTCAAGATGAACTTTGAAAATTCAAGAGAATGTAACTGTGACAAGGTTAAAGCACAACAAAACACTACTGAAATATTCCAACTCTTGCATTTCAACCAAAGGAAATTCAAAATGAACTTTGAAAAATCAAAGAATGTAAATATCCAAAATGAACTTTGAAAAATCAAAGAGAATGTAACCGTAACAAGGTAAACCACGACAAAAAACTAATGAAATATTCCAACTCTTGCATTTCAACGAAAGAAATCCAAAAATGAACTTTGAAAAATCAAGAGAATGTAAATATCCAAAATGAACTTTGAAAAAATCAAGAGAATGTAAAAAAACTGTGACAAGGTAAACCACGACAAAAAACTAATGAAATATTCCAACTCTTGCATTTCAACGAAAGAAAATCCAAAATGAACTTTGAAAAAATCAAGAGAGAATGTAACGGTGACAAGGTAAACCACGATAAAACACTATTGAAATATTCCAACTCTTGCATTTCAGGAAAGAAATTCAAAATGAACTTTGAAAAATCAAGAGAATGTAACTGTGACATGATAAACCACGACAAAAACACTACTGAAATATTCCAACTCTTGCATTTCACGAAAGAAATTCAAAATGAACTTTGAAAAATCAAGAGAATGTAAAAAAATCAAAAATGAACTTTGAAAAATCAAGAGAATGTAACTGTGACAAAGTAAAACCATGACAAAACACTACTGAAATATTCCAACTCTTGCATTTCAATGAATGAAATCCAAAATGAACTTTGAAAAAATCAAGAGAATGTAACTGTAACAAGGTAAACCATAACAAAACACTACTGAAATATTCCAACTCTTGCATTTCAAGGAAAGAAATCCAAAATGAACTTTGAAAAATCAAGAGAATATAACTATGACTAGGTAAACCACGACAAAACACTACTGAAATATTCCAACTCTTGCATTTCAACGGAAAGAAATCCAAAAAGAGCTTTGAAAAATCAAGAGAATGTAACTGTGACAAGGTAAAACCACGATAAAAACACTATTGAAATATTCCAACTCTTGCATTTCACGAAAGAAATTCAAAATGAACTTTGAAAAATCAAGAAAATGTAACTGTGACAAGGTAAAGCATGACAAAAACACTACTGAAATATTCAAAATTTTGCATTTCAAGGAAAGAAAATCCAAGATGAACTTTGAAAAATCAAGAGAATGTAACTGTGATAAGGTAAACCATAACAAAACACTACTGAAATATTCCAACTCTTGCATTTCAACGAAAGAAATCCAAAAATGAACTTTGAAAAAATCAAGAGAATGTAACTGTGACAAGGTAAACCACGACAAAACACTACTGAAATATTCCAACTCTTGCATTTCAAGGAAAGAAATCCAATGTGAACTTTGAAAAATCAAGAGAATGTAACTGTGACAAGGTAAACCACGACAAAACACTACTGAAATATTCCAACTCTTGCATTTCAAGGAAAGAAATCCAAAATGAACTTTGAAAAATCAAGAGAATGTAACTGTGACAAGGGATAAACCACGATAAAACACTATTGAAATATTCCAACTCTTGCATTTCACGAAAGAAATTCAGAATGAACTTTTGAAAATCAGAGAAAATGTAACTGTGACATGATAAACCACGACAAAACACTACTGAAATATTCCAACTCTTGCATTTTCACGAAAGAAATTCAAAATGAACTTTGAAAAATCAAGAGAATGTAAAAATCCAAAATGAACTTTGAAAAATCAAGAGAATGTAACTGTGACAAGTTTAAACCATGACAAAACACTACTGAAATATTCCAACTCTTGCATTTCAATGAATGAAATCCAAAATGAAACATTGAAAAATCAAGAGAATGTAAACTGTGACAAGGTTAAACCATAACAAAACACTACTGAAATATTTCCAACTCTTGCATTTCAACGAAAGAAATTCAAGATGAACTTTGAAAAAAATTCAAGAGAATGTCACTGTGACAAGGTAAACCACGACAAAACACTACTGAATATTCTAACTCTTGCATTTCACGAAAGAAATTCAAAATGAACTTTGAAAAATCAAGAGAAAGTAACTGTGACAAGGTAAACCACGACAAAACACTACTGAAATATTTCTACTCTTGCATTTCAACGAACGAAATCCAAAAATGAACTTTGAAAAATCAAGAGAATGTAACTGTGACAAGGTAAACCACGACAAAACAATCACTGAAAATATTCCAACCCTTGCATTTCAATGAAAGAAATTCAAAATAAACTTTGAAAAATCAAGAGAATGTAACTGTGACAAGGTAGTAACCACGACAAAAAACACTACTAAATATTCCAACTCTTGCATTTCAAGGAAAGAAATCCAAAATGAACTTTGAAAAATAAAGAGAATGTAACTGTGACAAGGCAAACCATGACAAAACACTACTGAAATATTTCCAACTCATGCAATTTAATGTAAGAAATCCAAATGAACTTTGAAAAATCAAGAGAATGTCACTGTGACAAGGTAACCACGACAAAACACTACTAAATATTCCAACTCTTGCATTTCAAGGAAAGAAATCCAAAATGAACTTTGAAAAATAAAGAGAATGTAAATGTGACAAGGTAAACCATGACAAAACACTACTGAAATATTCCAACTCATGCATTTAATGAAAGAAATCCAAAATGAACTTTGAAAATCAAGAGAATGTAACTGTGACAAGGTAAACCACGACAAAACACTACTGAAATATTCCAACTCTTGCATTTCAAGAAAGAAATTCAAAATGAAACTTTGAAAAGTCAAGAGAATGTAACTGTGAAATGGTAAACCACGAAGTAACACTACTGAAATATTCCAACTCTTGCATTTTACGAAAGAAATCCAAATGAACTTTGAAAATCAAGAAAATATAACTGGTGACTAGGCATAAAGCACAACAAAACACTACTGAAAATATTCCAACTCTTGCATTTCAACGAAAGAAATTCAAGATGAACTTTGAAAATTCAAGAATGTCAACTGTGACAATGTAAACCACGACAAAACACTACTGAAATATTCTAACTCTTGCATTTCACGAAAGAAATTCAAAATGAACTTTGAAAAATCAAGAGAAAGTAACTGTGACAAGGTAAACCACGACAAAAACACTACTGAAATATTTCTACTCTTGCATTTCAAAACGAACGAAATCCAAAATGAACTTTGAAAAATCAAGAGAATGTAACTGTGACAAGGTAAACCACGACAAAACATCACTGAAATATTCCAACCCTTGCATTTCAATGAAAGAAATTCAAAATAAACTTTGAAAAATCAAGAAAATGTAACTGTGACAAGGTAAACCATGACAAACACACTACTGAAATATTCCAACTCATGCATTTAATGAAAGAAATCCAAAATGAACTTTGAAAAATCAAGAGAATGTCACTGTGACAAGGTAACCACGACGAAACACTACTAAATATTCCAACTCTTGCATTTCAAGGAAAGAAATCCAAAATGAACTTTGAAAAATAAAGAGAATGTAACTGTGACAAGGTAAACCATGACAAAACACTACTCAAATATTCCAACTCATGCATTTAATGAAAGAAATCCAAAATGAACTTTGAAAAATCAAGAGAATGTAACTGTGACAAGGTAAACCACGACAAAAACACTACTGAAATATTCCAACTCTTGCATTTCAAGAAAGAAATTCAAAATGAACTTTGAAAAGTCAAGAGAAATGTAAAAAAAAAACTGTGAAATGGTAAACCACGAAGTAACACTACTGAAAATATTCCAACTCTTACATTTTACGAAAGAAATCCAAAATGAACTTTGATAAATCAAGAAAATATAACTGTGACTAGGTAAAGCACAACAAAACACTACTGAAATATTCCAACTCTTGCATTTCAAGAAAGAAATTCAAAATGAACTTTGAAAAATCAAGAGAATGTAACTGTGAAAATGTAAAACCACGACGAAACACTACTGAAATATTCCAACTCTTGCATTTCAACGAAAGAAATCCAAAATGAACTTTGAAAATCAAGAGAATGTAACTGTTACAAGGTTAAGCACAACAAAAAATATTTCAATGAAAGAAATCCACAATGAACTTTGAAAAATCAAGAGAATGTAACTGTGACATGGTACACCACGACAAAAAACTACTTAAATATTCCAACTCTTGCATTTCAAGGAAAAAAATTCAAGATGAACTTTGAAAATTCAAGAGAATGTAACTGTGACAAGGTAAAGCACAACAAAACACTACTGAAAATATTCCAACTCTTGCATTTCAACCAAAGAAATGAAGATCAAAATGAACTTTGAAAAATCAAAAGAATGTAAATATCCAAAATGAAACTTTGAAAAATCAAGAGGATGTAACTGTGACAAGGTAAACCACGACAAAAAACTAATGAAATATTCCAACTCTTGCATTTCAACGAAAAGAAAGAAATCCAAAAATGAACTTTGAAAAATCAAGAGAATGTAACTGTGACAAGGTAAACCATGACAAAACACTACTGAAATATTCCAAACTCTTGCATTTCAAGGAAAGAAATCCAAATGAACTTTGAAAAATCAAGAGAATGTAACGGTGACAAGGTAAACCACGATAAAACACTATTGAAATATTCCAACTCTTGCATTTCACGAAAGAAATTCAAATGAACTTTGAAAAATCAAGAGAATGTAACTGTGACATGATAAACCACGACAAAAAACACTACTGAAATATTCCAACTCTTGCATTTCACGAAAGAAATTCAAAATGAACTTTGAAAAAACCATCAGGAGAATGTAAAAATCCAAAATGAACTTGTGAAAAATCAAGAGAATGTAACTGTGACAAGGTAAACCATGAAAAAACACTACTGAAATATTCCAACTCTTGCATTTCAATGAATGAAATCCAAAATGAACTTTGAAAAATCAAGAGAATGTAAATCTGTGACAAGGTAAACCATAACAAAACACTACTGAAATATTCCAATCTTGCATTTCAAGAAAGAAATCCAAAATGAACTTTGAAAAATCAAGAGAATGTAACTATGACTAGGTAAACCACGACAAAAACACTACTGAAATATTCAACTCTTGCATTTCAAGGAAAGAAATCCAAAACTGAGCTTTGAAAATCAAGAAGAATGTAACTTTGACAAGGTAAACCACGATAAAACACTATTGAAATATTCCAAATCTTGCATTTCACGAAAGAAATTCAAAATGAAACTTCAAAAAAATCAAGAGAATGTAACTGTGAAATGGTAAACCACGACAAACACTACTGAAATATTCCAACTCTTGTATTTCACGAAAGACAATTGAGAAATTCAAAATGAACTTTGAAAAAAAAACCAAGAGAATGTAAAAATCCAAAATGAACTTTGAAAAATCAAGAAAATGTAACTGTGACAAGGTTAAAGCACGACAAAACACTACTGAAATATTCCAATTTTTGCATTTCAAGGAAAGAAATCCAAGATGAACTTTGAAAAATCAAGAGAATGTAAACTGTGACAAGGTAACCATAACAAAACACTACTGAAATATTCCAACTCTTGCAAATTCAACGAAAGAAATCAAAAATGAACTTTGAAAAAATCAAGAGAATGTAACTGTGACAAGGTAAACCACGACAAAATACTACTGAAAAAATATTCCAACTCTTGCATTTCAAGGAAAGAAATCTAAAGTGAACTTTGAAAAATCAAGAGAATGTAACTGTGACAAGGTAAACCACGACAAAACACTACTGAAATATTCCAACTCTTGCATTTCAAGGAAAGAAATTCCAAAATGAACTTTGAAAAATCAAGAGAATGTAACTGTGACAAGGTAAACCACGATAAAACACTACTGAAATATTCCAACTCTTGCATTTCATGAAAGAAATTCAAAATGAACTTTGAAAAATCAAGAGAATGTAAGTGTGAATCGGTAAACCACGACAAAACACTACTGAAATATTCCAACTCTTGCATTCACGAAAGAAATTCAAAATGAACTTTGAAAAAATCAAGAGAATGTAACTGTGACAAGGTAAAGCAAAACAAAACACTACTGAAATATTCCAACTCTTGCATTTCATGAAAGAAATTCAAAATGAACTTTGAAAAATCAAGAGAATGTAAGTGTGAAATGGTAAACCACGACAAAATACTACTGAAATTTTCCAACTCTTGCATTTCACGAAAGAAATTCAAAATGAACTTTGAAAAATCAAGAGAATGTAACTGTGACAAGGTAAAGCACAACAAAACACTACTGAAATATTCCAACTCTTGCATTTCAACGAAAGAAAATTCAAAATAAACTTTGAAAAATTAAGAGAATGTAACTGTGACAAGGTTAAAGCACAACAAACACTACTGAAATATTCCAACTCTTGAACTCTTTGGTTCATTTGAGAACAAAATGAACCTAAATGAACTGGTATGTAACTGTGACAGGTAAACCATAACAAAAACACTACTGAAATATTCCAACTCTTGCATTTCAATGAAAGAAATCGAAAAAATGAAACTTTGTAAAATCAAGAGAATGTAACTGTGACAAGGTCGTAAACCATGACAAAACACTACTGAAATATTCCAACTCTTGCATTTCAAGCAAAGAAATCCAAAATGAAATTTGAAAAATCAAGAGAATGTAACTGTGAAATGGTAAACCACGACAAAAACACTACTGAAATAATCCAACTCGTGCATTTCACGAAAGAAATTCAAAATGAACTTTGAAAAATCAAGAGAATGTAACTGTGACAAGGTAAAAGCACAACAAAACACTACTGAAATATTCCAACACTTGCATTTCAACCAAAGAAATTCAAAATGAACTTTGAAAAAATCAAAAGAATGTAAATATCCAAAATGAACTTTGAAAAATCAAGAGGATGTAACTGTGACAAGGTAAACCCACGACAAAAAACTACTGAAATATTCCAACTCTTGCATTTCAAACGAAAGAAATCCAAAAATGAACTTTGAAAAATCAAGAGAATGTACCTGTGACAGGTAAACCATGACAAAACACTACTGAAATATTTCAACTCTTGTATTTCAAGGAAAGAAATCCAAAATGAACTTTGAAAAATCAAGATAATGTAACGGTGACAAGGTAAACCATAACAAAACACTACTGAAATATTCCAACTCTTGCATTTCAAGGAAAGAAATCCAAAATGAACTTTGAAAAATCAAGAGAATGTAACTGTGACATGATAAACCAACGACAAAACACTACTGAAATATTCCAACTCTTGCATTTAACGAAAGAAATTAAAATGAACTTGGAAAAATCAAGAGATAAAAAATCCAAAATGAACTTTGAAAAATCAAGAGAATGTAACTGTGACAAGGTAAACCATGACAAAACACTACTGAAAATATTCCAACTCTTGCATTTCAATGAATGAAATCCAAAATGAACTTTGAAAATCAAGAGAATGTAATGTGACAAGGTAAACCATAACAAAACACTACTGAAATATTCCAACTCTTGCATTTCAAGGAAAGAATCCAAAATGAACTTTGAAAAATCAAGAGAATGTAACGGTGACAAGGTAAACCACGATAAAACACTATGAAATATTCCAAATTCATGCATTTCACGAAAGAATTCAAATGAACTTTGAAAAATCAAGAGAATTCAACTGTGACATGATAAACCACGACAAAACACTACTGAAATATTCCAACTCTTGCATTTCACGAAAGAAATTCAAAAATGAACTTTGAAAAACTCAAGAGAATGTAAAAACCCAAAATGAACTTTGAAAAATCAAGAGAATGTAACTGTGACAAGGTAAACCATGACAAAACACTACTGAAATATTCCAACTCTTGCATTTCAAGGAAAGAATCCAAAATGAACTTTGAAAAATCAAGAGAATGTAACGGTGACAAGGTAAACCACGATAAAACACTAATGAAATATTCCAACTCTTGCATTTCACGAAAGAAATTCAAAATGAAACTTTGAAAAATCAAGAGAATGTAACTGTGACATGATAAACCACGACAAAACACTACTGAAATATTCCAACTCTTGCATTTCACGAATGAAATTCAAAAGAACTTTGAAAAATCAGAGAAATGTAAAAATCCAAAATGAACTTTGAAAAAATCAAGAGAATGTAACTGTGACAAGGTAAACCATGACAAAACACTACTGAAATATTCCAACTCTTGCATTTCAATGAATGAAATCCAAAATGAACTTTGAAAAATCAGAGAATGTAACTGTGACAAGGTACACCATAAACAAAACACTACTGAAATATTCCAACTCTTGCATTTCAAGGAAAGAAATCCAAAATTAACTTTGAAAAATCAAGAGAATGTAACGGTGACAAGGTAAACCCGATAAAACACTATTGAAATATTCCAACTCTTGCATTTCACGAAAAGAAATTCAAAATAAACTTTGAAAAATCAAGAGAAATGTAACTGTGACATGATAAACCACGAAAAAACACTACTGAATATATTCCAACTCTTGCATTTCACGAAAGAAATTCAAAAATGAACTTTGAAAAATCAAGAGAATGTAAAAATCCAAAATGAACTTTGAAAAATCAAGAGAATGTAACTGTGACAAGGCAAACCATGAACAAAACACTACTGAAATATTCCAACATCTTGCATTTCAATGAATGAATCCAAAATGAACTTTGAAAAATCAATAGAGAATGTAACTGTGACAAGGTAAACCATAACAAAACACTACTGAAATATTCCAACTCTTGCATTTCAAGGAAAGAAAATCCAAAATGAACTTTGAAAAATCAAGAGAATGTAACGGTGACAAGGTAAACCACGATAAAAACACTATTGAAATATTCCAACTCTTGCATTTCACGAAAGAAATTCAAAATGAACTTTGAAAAATCAAGAGAATGTAACTGTGACATTATAAACCACGACAAAAACACTACTGAAATATTCCAACTCTTGCATTTTCACGAAAGAAATTCAAATGAACTTTGAAAAATCAAGAGAATGTAAAAATCCAAAATGAACTTTGAAAAATCAAGAGAATGTAACTGTGACAAGTAAACCATGACAAAACACTACTGAAATATTCCAACTCTTGCATTTCAAGGAAAGAAATCCAAAATGAACTTGAAAAAATCAAAGAATGTAACGGTGACAAGGTAAAACCACGATAAAACACTATTGAAATATTCCAACTCTTGCATTTCACGAAAGAAATTCAAAATGAACTTTGAAAAATCAAGAGAATATAACTGTGACAAGGTAAACCATAACAAAACACTACTGAA
Organism: Artemia sinica; assembly: GCA_027921565.1. Lineage (NCBI taxonomy): Eukaryota > Metazoa > Arthropoda > Branchiopoda > Anostraca > Artemiidae > Artemia > Artemia sinica. The sequence continues at coordinate 17,381 of JAPEVW010000889.1, forward strand.
ATATTCCAACTCTTGTAATTTCAAGGAAAGAAATCCAAAATGAACTTTGAAAAATCAAGAGAAATGTAACGGTGACAAGGTAAACCACGAATTGTTTTTTTTAAAACACTATTGAAATATTCCAACTCTGCATTTCACGAAAGAAATTCAAAATGAACTTTGAAAAAAACCAAGAGAATGTAACTGTGACATGATAAAACCACGACAAAAACACTACTGAAATATTCCAACTCTTGCATTTCACGAAAGAATTCAAAATGAACTTTGAAAAATCAAGAGAATGTAAAAATCCAAAATGAACTTTGAAAAAATCAAGAGAATGTAACTGTGACAAGGTAAAACCATGACAAAACACTACTGAAATATTCCGACTCTTGCATTTCAATGAATATGAAATCCAAAATGAACTTTGAAAAATCAAGAGAATGTAACTGTGACAAGGTAACCATAACAAAACACTACTGGGAAAATATTCCAACTCTTGCATTTCAAGGGAAGAAATCCAAATGAACTTTGAAAAATCAAGAGAATGTAAACGGTGACAAGGTAAACCACGATAAAGCACTATTGAAATATTCCAACTCTTGCATTTCACGAAAGAAATTCAAAAATGAACTTTGAAAAATCAAGAGAATGTAAACTGTGACATGATAAACCACGACAAAACACTACTGAAATATTCCAACTCTTGCATTTCACGAAAGAAATTCAAAATGAACTTTGAAAAATCAAGAGAATCTAAAAATCCAAAATGAACTTTGAAAAATCAAGAGAATGTAACTGTGACAGGGTAAACCATGACAAAACACTACTGAATATTCCAACTCTTGCATTTCAATGAAAGAAATCCAAAATGAACTTTAAAAAAATCAAGAGAATGTAACTGTGACAAGGTAAACCATAACAAAACACTACTGAGATATTCCAACTCTTGCATTTCAAGGAAAGAAATCCAAAATGAACTTTGAAAAATCAGAGAATGTAACTGTGACATGATAAACCACGACAAAAACACTACTGAAATATTCCAACTCTTGCATTTCACGAAAGAATTCAAAATGAACTTTGAAAAACCACAATCACTAGAGAATGTAAAAATCCAAAATGAATTTTGAAAAATCGAGAGAATGTAACTGTGACAAGGAAAACCATGACAAAACACTACTGAAATATTCCAACTCTTGCATTTCAAGGAAAGAAATCCAAAATGAACTTTGAAAAATCAAGAGAATGTAACTGTGACAAGGTAAACCACGATAAAACACTATTGAAATATTCCAACTCTTGCATTTCACGAAAGAAATTCAAAATGAACTTTGAAAAACCAAGAGAATGTAACTGTGACATGATAAACCACGACAAAACACTACTGAAATATTCCAACTCTTGGCATGAAGAATTTCACGAAAGAAATTCAAAATGAACTTTGAAAAATCAAGAGAATGTAAAAATCCAAAATGAACTTTGAAAAATCAAGAGAATGTAACTGTGACAAGGTAAACCATGACAAACACTACTGAAATATTCCGACTCTTGCATTTCAAATGAATGAAATCCAAAATGAACTTTGAAAAATCAAGAGAATGTAACTGTGACAAGGTAAACCATAAACAAAACCACTACTGAAATATTCCAACTCTTCATTTCAAGGGAAGAAAACCAAAATGAACTTTGAAAAATCAAGAGAATGTAACGGTGACAATAAGGTAAACCACGATAAAGCACTATTGAAAATATTCCAACTCTTGCATTTCACGAAAGAAATTCAAAATGAACTTTGAAAATCAAGAGAATGTAACTGTGACATGATAAACCACGACAAAACACTACTGAAAATATTCCAACCTCTTGCATTTCACGAAAGAAAACTTTGAAATTCAAAATGAACTTTGAAAAATCAAGAGAATCTAAAAATCCAAAAATGAACTTTGAAAAATTTGAAATCAAGAGAATGTAACTGTGACAGGGTGTAAACCATGACAAAACACTACTGAAATATTCCAACTCTTGCATTTCAATGAAAGAAATCCAAAATGAACTTTAAAAAAATCAAGAGAATGTAACTGTGACAAGGTAAACCATAACAAAACACTACTGAGATATTCCAACTCTTGCATTTCAAGGAAAGAAATCCAAAATGAACTTTGAAAAATCAAGAGAATGTAACTGTGACATGATAAACCACGACAAAACACTACTGAAATATTCCAACTCTTGCATTTCACGAAAGAAATTCAAAATGAACTTTGAAAAATCAAGAGAATGTAAAACATCCAAAATGAACTTTGAAAAATCGAGAGAATGTAACTGTGACAAGGAAAACCATGACAAAACACTACTGAAATATTCCAACTCTTGCATTTCACGAAAGAAATTCAAAATAAACTTTGAAAAATCAAGAGAATGTAACTGTGACATGATAAACCACGACAAAACACTACTGAAATATTCCAACTCTTGCTCCTTGCATTTCACGAAAGAAATTCGAAATGAACTTGAAAAATCAAGAGAATGTAAAAATCCAAAATGAACTTTGAAAAATCAAGAGAATGTAACTGTGACAAGGTAAACCATGACAAAAAGGCACTACTGAAATATTCCAACTCTTGCATTTCAATGAATGAAATCCAAAATGAACTTTGAAAAATCAAGAGAATGTAACTGTGACAAGGTAAACCATAACAAAACACTACTGAAATATTCCAACTCTTGCATTTCAAGGAAAGAAATCCAAAATGAACTTTGAAAAATCAAGAGAATGTAACGGTGACAAGGTAAACCACGATAAAACACTATTGAAATATTCCAACTCTTGCATTTCACGAAAGAAATTCAAAATGAACTTTGAAAAATCAAGAGAATGTAACTGTGACATGATAAACCACGACAAAACACTACTGAAATATTCCAACTCTTGCATTTCACGAAAGAAATTCAAAATGAACTTTGAAAAATCAAGAGAATGTAAAAATCCAAAATGAACTTTGAAAAATCAAGAAAATGTAACTGTGACAAGGTAAACCACGACCAAACACTACTGAAATATTCCAACTCTTGCATTTCAACGAAAGAAATTCAAAATGAACTTTGAAAAATCAAGAAAATGTAACTGTGACAAGGTAAAACCACAACCAAACACTTCTGAAATATTTCCAACTCTTGCATTTCAATGAAAGAAATTCAAAATGAGCTTTGAAAAATCAAGAAAATGTAACTGTGACAAGGTAAACCACAACCAAACACTACTGAAATATTCCAACTCTTGCATTTCAACGAAAGAAATTCAAATGAACTTTGAAAAATCAAGAAAATGTAACTGTGACAAGGTAAAGCACAAGCAAAACACTACTGAAATATTCCAAACTCTTGCTTTTCAACAAAGAAATTCAAAATGAACTTTGAAAAATCAAGAAAATGTAACTTTGACAAGGTAAACCACAACCAAACACTACTGAAATATTCCAACTCTTGCATTTCAACGAAAGAAATTCAAAATGAACTTTGAAAAATCAAGAAAATGTAACTGTGACAAGGTAAAACCACAACCAACGCTACTGAAATATTCCAACTCTTGCATTTCAACGAAAGAAATTCAAAAAGAACTTTGAAAAATCAAGAAAATGTAACTGTGGCAAGGTAAACCACGACCAAACACTACTGAAATATTCCAACTCTTGCATTTCAACGATAGAAATTCAAAAATGAACTTTGAAAAATCAAGAAAATGTAACTGTGACAAGGCAAACCACAACCAAACACTGCTGAAATATTCCAACTCTTGCATTTCAACGAAAGAAATTCAAAATGAACTTTGAAAAATCATGAAATGTAACTGTGGCAAGGTAAACCACAACCAAACACTACTGAAATATTCCAACTCTTGCATTTCAACGAATGAAATTCAAAATGAACTTTGAAAAATCAAGAAAATGCAACTGTGACAAGGTAAACCATAACCAGACACTACTGAAATATTCCAAACTCTTGCATTTCAACGAAAGAAATTCAAAATGAACTTTGAAAAATCAAGAAAATGTAACTGTGACAAGGTAAACCACAAGCAAACACTACTGAAATATTCCAACTCTTGCTTTTCAACGAAAGAAATTCAAAATGAACTTTGAAAAATCAAGAAAATGTAACTGTGACAAGGTAAACCACAACCAAACACTACTGAAATATTCCAACTCTTGCATTTCAACGAAAGAAATTCAAAATGAACTTTGAAAAATCAAGAAAATGTAACTTTGACAAGGTAAACCACAACCAAACACTACTGAAATATTCCAACTCTTGCATTTCAATGAAAGAAATTCCAAATGAACTTTGAAAAAAATCATGAAAATGTAACTGTGACAAGGTAAACCACAACCAAACACTACTGAAATATTCCAACTCTTGCATTTCAACGAAAGAAATTCAAAATGAACTTTGAAAAATCAAGAAAATGTAACTGTGACAGGTAAACCACAAGCAAACACTACTGAAATATTCCAACTCTTGCTTTTCAACGAAAGAAATTCAAAATGAAACTTTGAAAAATCAAGAAAATGTAACTGTGACAAGGTAAACCACAAACCAAACACTACTGAAATATTCCAACTCTTGCATTTCAACGAAAGAAATTCAAAATGAACTTTGAAAAATCAAGAAAATGTAACTTTGACAAGGTAAACCACAACCAAACACTACTGAAATATTCCAACTCTTGCATTTTCCCAATGAAAGAAATTCAAATGAACTTTGAAAAATCAATGAAAATGTAACTGTGACAAGGTAAACCACAACAAACACTACTTGAAATATTCCAACTCTTGCATTTCAACGAAAGAAATTCAAAAATGAACTTTGAAAAATCAAGAAAATGTAACTGTGACAAGGTAAACCACACCCAAAAACACTACTGAAATATTCCAACTCTTGCATTTCAACGAAAGAAATTTCAAAATGAACATTGAAAAATCAAGAAAATGTAACTGTGACAAGGTATTACCATAACCATACACTACTGAAATATTCAACTCTTGCATTTCAACGAAAGAAATTCAAATGAACTTTGAAAAATCAGAAAATGTAACTGTGATAAGGTAAACCACAACCAAACACTACTGAAAATATTCCAACTCTTGCATTTCAATGAAAGAAATTCAAAATGAACTTTGAAAAATCAAGAAAATGTAACTGTTACAAGGTAAACCACAACCAAAACAACTACTGAAATATTCCAACTCTTGCATTTCAGTGAAAGAAATTCCAAATAAACTTTGAAAAATCAGGAAAATCTAACTGTGACAAGGTAAACCACAACCAAAACACTACTGGAATATTCCAAACTCTTGCATTTCAACGAAAAAAAATTCAAAATGAACTTTGGAAAATCAAGAAAATGTAACTGTAACATGGTAAACCACAACCAAAACACTACTGAAATATTCAACTCTTGCATTTTCAACGATAGAAATTCAAAATGAATTATGAAAAATCAAGAAAATGTAACTGTGACAAGGTAAACCATAACAAAACACTACTGAAATATTCCAACTCTTGTATTTCACCCGGAAAGAAATCCAAAATGAACTTTGAAAAAATCAAGAGAATGTAACGGTGACAAGGTAAACCACGATAAAACACTACTGAAATATTCCAACTCTTGCATTTCACGAAAGAAATTCAAAATGAACTTTGAAAAACCAAGAGAATGTAACTGTGACATGATAAACCACGACAAAACACTACTGAAATATTCCAACTCTTGCATTTCACGAAAGAAATTCAAAATGAACTTTGAAAAATCAAGAGAATGTAAAAAATCCAAAATGAAACTTTGAAAAATCAAGAGAATGTAACTGTGACAAGGTAAACCATGACAAAACACTACTGAAATATTCCGACTCTTGCATTTCAATGAATGAAATCCAAAATGAACTTTGAAAAATCAAGAGAATGTAACTGTGACAAGGTAAACCATAACAAAACACTACTGAAATATTCCAACTCTTGCATTTCAAGGGAAGAATCCAAAATGAACTTTGAAAAATCAAGAGAATGTAACTGTGACAAGGTAAACCACGATAAAGCACTATTGAAATATTCCAACTCTTGCATTTCACGAAAGAAATTCAAATGAACTTTGAAAAATCAAGAGAATGTAACTGTGACATGATAAACCACGACAAAACACTACTGAAATATTCCAACTCTTGCATTTTTCACGAAAGAAATTCAAAAATGAACTTTGAAAAATCAAGAGAATCTAAAAATCCAAAATGAACTTTGAAAAATCAAGAGTATGTAACTGTGACAGGTAAACCATGACAAAACACTACTGAAATATTCCAACTCTTGCATTTCAATGAAAGAAATCCAAAATGAACTTTAAAAAATCAAGAGAATGTAACTGTGACAAGGTAAACCATAACAAAAACACTACTGAGATATTCCAACTCTTGCATTTCAAGGAAAGAAAATCCAAAATGAACTTTGAAAAATCAAGAGAATGTAACTGTGACATGATAAACAACGACAAAACACTACTGAAATATTCCAACTCTTGCATTTCAATGAAAAGAATTCAAAATGAACTTTGAAAAATCAAGAGAATGTAAAAATCCAAAAAAAAAATGAACTTTGAAAAAAATCGAGAGAATGTAACTGTGACAAGGAAAACCATGACAAAACACTACTGGGAAATATTCCAACTCTTGCATTTCAAGGAAAGAAATCCAAAATGAAACTTTGAAAAATCAAGAGAATGTAACGGTGACAAGGTAAACCACGATAAAACACTATTGAAATATTCCAACTCTTGCTTTTCACGAAAGAAATTCAAATAAACTTTGAAAAATCAAGAGAATGTAACTGTGACATGATAAACCACGACAAAACACTACTGAAATATTCCAACTCTTGCATTTCACGAAAGAAATTCGAAATGAACTTTGAAAAATCAAGAGAATGTAAAAATCCAAAATGAACTTTGAAAAATCAAGAGAATGTAACTGTGACAAGGTAAATCATGACAAAACACTACTGAAATATTCCAACTCGTGCATTTCAATGAATGAAATCCAAAAATGAACTTTGAAAAATCAAGAGAATGTAACTGTGACAAGGTAAACCATAACAAAACACTACTGAAATATTCCAACTCTTGCATTTTCAAGGAAAGAAAATCCAAAATGAACTTTGAAAAATCAAGAGAATGTAACGGTGACAAGGTAAACACGATAAAACACTATTGAAATATTCCAACTCTTGCATTTCACGAAAGAAATTCAAAATGAACTTTGAAAAATCAAAAGAATGTAACTGTGACATGATAAACCACGACAAAAACACTACTGAAATATTCCAACTCTTGCATTTCACGAAAGAAATTCAAAATGAACTTTGAAAAATCAAAGAATGTAAAAAAATTCAAAATGAACTTTGAAAAATCAAGAAATGTAACTGTGACAAGGTAAACCACGACCAAAAGACACTACTGAAATATTCCAACTCTTGCATTTCAATGAAAGAAATTCAAAATGAACTTTGAAAAATCAAAGAAAATGTAACTGTGACAAGGTAAACCACAACCAAACACTTCTGAAATATTCCAACTCTTGCATTTCAATGAAAAGAAATTCAAAATGAACTTTGAAAAATCAAGAAAATGTAACTGTGACAAGGTAAACCACAACCAAACACTACTGAAATATTCCAACTCTTGCATTTCAACGAAAGAAATTCAAATGAACTTTGAAAAATCAAGAAAAATGTAACTGTGACAAGGTAAAGCACAAGCAAACACTACTGAAATATTCCAACTCTTGCTTTTCAACGAAAGAAATTCAAAATGAACTTTGAAAAAATCATGAAAATGTAACTGTGACAAGGTAAAACCACAACCAAACACTACTGAAATATTCCAACTCTTGCATTTCAACGAAAGAAATTCAAAATGAACTTTGAAAAATCAAGAAAATGTAACTTTGACAAGGTAAACCACAACCAAAACACTACTGAAATATTCCAACTCTTGCATTTCAACGAAAGAAAATTCAAAATGAATTTTGAAAAATCAAGAAAATGTAACTGTGACAAGGTAAACCACAACCAAACGCTACTGAAATATTCCAACTCTTGCATTTTCAACGAAAGAAATTCAAAAAGAACTTTGAAAAATCAAGAAAATGTAACTGTGGCAAGGTAAACCACGACCAAACACTACTGAAATATTCCAACTCTTGCATTTCAACGATGAGAAATTCAAAATGAACTTTGAAAAATCAAGAAAATGTAACTGTGACAAGGCAAACACAACCAAACACTGCTGAAATATTCCAACTCTTGCATTTCAACGAAAGAAATTCAAAATGAACTTTGAAAAATCATGAAAATGTAACTGTGGGCAAGGTAAACCACAACCAAACACTACTGAAATATTCCAACTCTTGCATTTCAACGAAAAGAAATTTCAAAATGAACTTTGAAAAATCAAGAAAATGCAACTGTGACAAGGTAAACCATAACCAGACACTACTGAAATATTCCAACTCTTGCATTTCAACGAAAGAAATTCAAAATGAACTTTGAAAAATCAAGAAAATGTAACTGTGACAAGGTAAACCACAAGCAAACACTACTGAAATATTCCAACTCTTGCATTTCAAACGAAAGAAATTCAAAATGAACTTTGAAAAATCAAGAAAATGTAACTGTGACAAGGTAAACCACAACCAAACACTACTGAAATATTCCAACTCTTGCATTTCAACGAAAGAAATTCAAAATGAACTTTGAAAAATCAAGAAAATGTAACTGTGACAAGGTTAAACCACAACCAAACACTACTGAAATATTCCAAACTCTTGCATTTCAATGAAAGAAATTCAAATGAACTTTGAAAAATCATGAAAATGTAACTGTGACAAGGTAAAACCACAACCAAACACTACTGAAATATTCCAACTCTTGCATTTCAACGAAAGAAATTCAAAATGAACTTTGAAAAAATCAAGAAAATGTAACTGTGACAAGGTAAACCCACAAGACAAACACTACTGAAATATTCCAACTCTTGCTTTTCAACGAAAGAAATTCAAAATGAACTTTGAAAAATCAAGAAAATGTAACTGTGACAAGGTAAACCACAACCAAACACTACTGAAATATTTCAACTCTTGCATTTCAACGAAAGAAATTCAAAATGAACTTTGAAAAATCAAGAAAATGTAACTTTGACAAGGTAAACCACAACCCAAAAAAACACTACTGAAATATTTCCAACTCTTGCATTTCAATGAAAAGAAATTCAAATGAACTTTGAAAAATCATGAAAATGTAACTGTGACAAGGTAAACCACAACCAAACACTACTGAATATTCCAACTCTTGCATTTCAACGAAAGAAATTCAAAATGAACTTTGAAAATCAAGAAAAAAATGTAACTGTGACAAGGTAAACCACACCCAAAAAAAACACTACTGAAATATTCCAACTCTTTGCATTTCAACGAAAAAGAAATTCAAAATGAACATTGAAAAATCAAGAAAATGTAACTGTGACAAGGTATACCATAACCATACACTACTGAAATATTTCAACTCTTGCATTTCAACGAAAGAAATTCAAATGAACTTTGAAAAATCAAGAAATGTAACTGTGATAAGGTAAACCACAACCAAACACTACTGAAATATTCCAACTCTTGCATTTCAATGAAAGAAATTCAAAATGAACTTTGAAAAATCAAGAAAATGTAACTGTGACAAGGTAAACCACAACCAAACACTACTGAAATATTCCAACTCTTGCATTTCAGTGAAAGAAATTCAAAATAAACTTTGAAAAATCAGGAAAATGTAACTGTGACAAGGTAAACCACAACCAAACACTACTGGAATATTCCAACTCTTGCATTTTTCAACGAAAGAAATTCAAAATGAACTTTGGAAAATCAAGAAAATGTAACTGTAACATGGTAAACCACAACCAAACACTACTGAAATATTCCAACTCTTGCATTTCAACGATAGAAATTCAAAATGAATTATGAAAAATCAAGACAATGTAACTGTGACAAGGTAAACCATAACAAAACACTACTGAAATATTCCAACTCTTGTATTTCAAAGGAAAAGAAATCCAAAATGAACTTTGAAAAAAATCAAGAGAATGTAACGGTGACAAGGTAAACCACGATAAAAACACTATTGAAATATTCCAACTCTTGCATTTCACGAAAGAAATTCAAAAATGAACTTTGAAAAACCAAGAGAATGTAACGGTGACATGATAAAACCACGACAAAACAACTACTGAAATATTCCAACTCTTGCATTTTCACGAAAGAAATTCAAAATGAACTTTGAAAAAATCAAGAGAATGTAAAAATCCAAAATGAAACTTTGAAAAATCAAGAAGAATGTAACTGTGACAAGGTAAACCATGACAAAACCACTACTGAAATATTCCGACTCTTGCATTTCAATGAATGAAATCCAAAATGAACTTTGAAAAATCAAGAGAATGTAACTGTGACAAGGTAAACCATAACAAACACTACTGAAATATTCCAACTCTTGCATTTCAAGGGAAGAAATCCAAAATGAACTTTGAAAAATCAAGAGAAATGTAACGGTGACAAGGTAAAACCACGATAAAGCACTATTGAAATATTCCAACTCTTGCATTTCACGAAAGAAATTCAAAATGAACTTTGAAAAATCAAGAGAATGTAACTGTGACATGATAAACCACGACAAACACTACTGAAATATTCCAACTCTTGCATTTCACGAAAGAAATTCAAAATGAACTTTGAAAAAAATCAAGAGAATGTAACTGTGACAGGGTAAACCATGACAAAACACTACTGAAACATTCCAACTCTTGCATTTCAATGAAAGAAATCCAAAATGAACTTTAAAAAATCAAGGAGAATGCAACTGTGACAAGGTTAAACCATAACAAAACACTACTGAGATATTCCAACTCTTGCATTTCAAGGAAAGAAATCCAAAATGAACTTTGAAAAATCAAGAGAAAATGTAAACTGTGACATGATAAACCACTACAAAACACTACTGAAATATTCCAACTTTTGCATTTCACGAAAGAATTCAAAATGAACTTTGAAAAAATCAAAGAGAATGTTAAAAATCCAAAATGAACTTGAAAAATCGAGAGAATGTAACTGTGACAAGGAAAACCATGACACAAACACTACTGAAATATTCCAACTCTTGCATTTCAAGGAAAGAAATCCAAAATGAACTTTGAAAAATCAAGAGAATGTAACGGTGACAAGGTAAACCACGATATAAACACTATTGAAATATTCCAACTCTTGCATTTCACGAAAGAAATTCAAAATAAACTTTGAAAAATCAAGAGAATGTAACTGTGACATGATAAACCACGACAAAAAAACACTACTGAAATATTCCAACTCTTGCATTATCACGAAAGAAATTCGAAATGAACTTTGAAAAATCAAGAGAATGTAAAAATCCAAAATGAACTTTGAAAAATCAAGAGAATGTAACTGTGACAAGGTAAACCATGACAAAACACTACTGAAATATTCCAACTCTTGCATTTCAATGAATGAAATCCAAAATGAACTTTGAAAAATCAAGAGAATGTAACTGTGACAAGGTAAACCACAAACAAAACACTACTGAAATATTCCAACTCTTGCATTTCAAGGAAAGAAAAGTCCAAAATGAACTTTGAAAAATCAAGAGAATGTAACGGTGACAAGGTAAACCACGATAAAACACTATTGAAATATTCCAACTCTTGCATTTCGGGAAAGAAATTCAAAATGAACTTTGAAAAAATCAAGAGAATGTAACTGTTGACATGATAAACCCCACGACAAAACACTAATGAAATATTCCAACTCTTGCATTTCACGAAAGAGAATTCAAAATGAACTTTGAAAAATCAAGAGAATGTAAAATCCAAAATGAACTTTGAAAAATCAGGGAAAATGTAACTGTGACAAGGTAAACCACGACACAAACACTACTGAAATATTCCAACTCTTGCATTTTCTGCAACGAAAAAAATTCAAAATGAACTTTGAAAAATCAAGGGAAAATGTAACTGTGACAAGGTAAACCACAACCAAACACTACTGAAATATTCCAACTCTTGCATTTCAACGAAAAAAAGAAATTCAAATGAACTTTGAAAAATCAAGAAAATGTAACTGTGACAAGGTAAAGCACAAGCAAACACTACTGAAATATTCCAACTCTTTGCTTTTCAACGAAAGAAATTCAAAATGAACTTGGAAAAATCATGAAAATGTAACTGTGACAAGGTTAAACCACAAACCAAAACACTACTGAAATATTCCAACTCTGCATTTCCAACGAAAGAAATCAAGAATGACTTTGAAAAATCAAGAAAAGTAACTTTGACAAGGTAAACCACAACCAAACAATACTGAAAATATTCCAACTCTTGCATTTCAACGAAAAGAAATTCAAAATGAACTTTGAAAAAATCAAGAAAATGTAACTGTGACAAGGTAAACCACAACCAACGCTACTGAAATATTCCAAACTCTTGCATTTCAACGAAAGAAATTTCAAAAGAACTTTGAAAAATCAAGAAAATGTAACTGTGGCAAGGTAAACCACGGACCAAACACTACTGAAATATTCAACTCTTGCATTTCAACGACGATAGAAAATTCAAAAATGAACTTTGAAAAATCAAGAAAATGTTAAACTGTGACAAGGCAAACCACAACCAAACACTGCTGAAATATTCCAACTCTTGCATTTTCAACGATTAAAGAAATTCAAAAATGAACTTTGAAAAATCATGAAAATGTAACTGTGGCAAGGTAAACCACAACCAAACACTACTGAAATATTCCAACTCTTGCATTTCAACGAATGAAAAATTCAAAATGAACTTTGAAAAATCAAGAAAATGCAACTGTGACAAGGTAAACCATAACCAGACACTACTGAAATATTCCAACTCTTGCATTTCCAACGAAAGAAATTCAAAATGAACTTTGAAAAAAATCAAGAAAATGTAACTGTGACAAGTGTAAACCACAAGCAAACACTACTGAAATATTCCAACTCTTGCTTTCAACGAAAAAGAAATTCAAAATGAACTTTGAAAAATCAAGAAAATGTAACTGTGACAAGGTTAAACCAATCAACCAAACACTACTGAAATATTCCAACTCTTGCATTTCAACGAAAGAAATTCAAAATGAACTTTGAAAAATCCAAGAAAATGTAACTTTGACAAGGTAAAACCACAACCAAAAACACTACTGAAATATTCCAACTCTTGCATTTCAATGAAAAAGAAATTCCAAATGAACTTTGAAAAATCATGAAAATGTAACTGTGACAAGGGTAAACCACAACCCAAAAACACTACTGAAATATTCCAACTCTTGCATTTCAACGAAAGAAATTCAAAATGAACTTTGAAAAAATCAAGAAAATGTAACTGTGACAAGGTAAACCACAAGCAAACACTACTGAAATATTCCAACTCTTGCTTTTCAATTCGAAAGGAGAAATTCAAAATGAACTTTGAAAAATCAAAGAAAATGTAAACTGTGACAGGTAAACCACAACCAAACACTACTGAAATATTCCAACTCTATGCATTTTTCAACGAAAGAAATTCAAAATGAACTTTGAAAAATCAAGAAAATGTAACTTTGACAAGGTAAACCACAACCAAACACTACTGAAAATTTCCAACTCTTGCATTTTCAATGAAAGAAATTCCAAAATGAACTTTGAAAAATCATAAGAAAATGTAACTGTGACAAGGTAAACCCACAACCAAACACTACTGAATATTCCAACTCTTGCATTTCAACGAAAGAAATTCAAAATGAACTTTGAAAAATCAAAGAAAATGTAACTGTGACAAGGTAAACCACACCCAAAACACTACTGAAATATTCCAAACTCTTGCATTTCAACGAAAGAAATTCAAAAAGGAACATTTGAAAAATCAAGAAAATGTAAACTGTGACAAGGTTACCATAACCATAACACTACTGAAATATTTTCAACTCTTGCATTTCAACGAAAGAAATTCAAAATGAACTTTGAAAAATCAAGAAAATCGGTAACTGTGATAAGGTAAACCACAACCAAACACTACTGAAATATTCCAACTCTTGCATTTCATTTTCAAAGAAATTCAAATGAACTTTGAAAAATCAAGAAAATGTAACTGTGACAAGGTAAAACCAACAACCAAACACTACTGAAATATTCCAACTCTTGCATTTCAGTGAAAGAAATTCAAAATAAATGAACTTTGAAAAATCAGGAAAATGTAACTGTGACAAGGTAAACCACAACCAAACACTACTGAAATATTCCAACTCTTGCATTTCAACGAAAGAAATTCAAATGAACTTTGGAAAAATCAAGAAAATGTAACTGTAACATGGTAAACCCACACCAACCAAACACTACTGAAATATTCCAACTCTTGGCATTTCGTCAAACGATAGAAATTCAAAATGAATTATGGAAAAATCAAGAAAAATGTAACTGTGACATGGTAAACCACAAACCAAACACACTACTGAAATATTCCAACTCTTGCATTTCAACGAAAAAAATTCAAAATGAACTTTGAAAAATCAAGAAAATGTAACTGTGACAAGGTTAAACCACAACCGAACACTACTGAAAATATTCCAACTCTTGCATTTCAAACGAAAGAAATTCAAAAGGAAGTTTTGAAAAATCAAGAAAATGTAACTGTTGACATGGTAAACGACAACCAAACACTACGGAAATATTCAAACTCTTGCATTTTCAAACGATAGAAATTCAAAATGAATTTGAAAAAAAAAAATCAAGAAAATGTGGAACTGTGACAAGGTAAACCATAATCCAAACACTACTGAAATATTCCAACTCTGCATTTCAATGAAAGAAATTCAAAATGAACTTTGAAAAATCAGGAAAATGTAACTGCTGACAAGGTAAACCAACAACCAAACACTACTGAAATATTCCAAACTCTTGCATTTCAACGAAAGAAATTCAAAATGAACTTTGAAAAATCAAGAAAATGTAACTGTGACAAGGTAAAACCACACCAAACACTACTGAAATATTCCAACTCTTGCATTCAACGAAAGAAATTCAAAATGAACTTTGAAAATTCAAGAAGATGTAACTGTGACAAGGGTAAACCACATCCAAAACACTACTGAAATATATCCAACTCTTGCATGTTCAATGAAAGAAAATCAAAATGAACTTTGAAAAATCAGGGAAAATGTAACTGTGACAAGTAAAAACCACAAACCAAACACTACTGAAATATTCCAAACTCTTACATTTCAACGAATGAAATTCGAAATGAACTTTGAAAAATTCAAGAAAATGTAATTGTGACAAGGTAAACCACAACCAAACACTACTGAAATATTCCAACTCTTGCATTTCAACGAAAAAGAAATTCAAAATGAACTTTGAAAAATCAAGATGTAACTGTGACAAGGTAAACCACAACCAAACACTACTGAAATATTCCAACTCTTGCATTTCAATGAAAGAAATTCAAAATGAACTTTGAAAAATCAGGAAAATGTAACGTGTGACAAGGTAAACCACAAAACCAAACACAGTACTGAAAATATTCCAACTCTTGCATTTCAAACGAAGGAAAATTCAAAATGAACTTTGAAAAATCCAGAAAATGTAACTGTGACAAGGTAAACCACAAACCAAAACACTACTGAAATATTCCAACTCTTGCATTTCAAACGAAAGAAATTCGAAAATGAACTTTGAAAAATCAAGAAAATGTAACTGTGACACAGTAAACCACAACCAAACACTACTGAAATATTCCAACTCTTGCATTTCAACGAAAGAAATTCGAAAATAAAACTTTGAAAAATCAAGAAAATGTAACTGTGACAAGGTAAACCACAAACCAAACACTACTGAAAATATTCCAAAACTCTTGCATTTCAACGTGACAAGAAATTCAAAATGAACTTTGAAAAATCCAGAAAATGTAACTGTGTCAAGGTAAACTACAACAACACACATTGTAATGTTCCAACTCTTGCATTTCAAAACAAAAAGAAATTCAAAATGAACTTGAAAAATCAAGAAAATGTAACTGTGACAAGGTAAACTACAACAACACACTACTGAAATATTCCAACTCTTGCATTTCAATGAAAGAAATTCAAAATGAACTTTTTTTTGAAAAATCAAGAAAATGTAACTGTGACAAGGTAAACTCAAACACTACTAAAATATTCCAACTCTTGCATTTCAATGAAAGAAAAAGAAATTCAAAATGAACTTTGAAAAATCAAGAAAATGTAACTGTGACAAGGTAAACCACAAGCAAACACTACTGAAATATTCCAACTCTTGCATTTCAACGAAAGAAAATTCAAAATGAACTTTGAAAAAAATCAAGAAAAATGTAACTGTGACAAGGTAAACCACAACCAAACACTACTGAAACATTCCAACTCTTGCATTTAACGAAGAAATTCAAAAAAATGAACTTTGAAAAAAATCAAGGAAAATGTAACTGTGACAAGGTAAATCACAAACCAAACACTACTGAAATATTCCAACTCTTGCATTCAACGAAAGAAATTCAAAATGAACTTTGAAAAATCATGAAAATGTAACTGTGACAAGGTAAACCACAACCCAAACACTACTGAAATATTCCAAGTCTTGCATTCAACGAAAGAAATTCAAAATGAACTTTGAAAAATCAAGAAAAAATGTAACTTGACAAGGTAAACCACAACCAAACACTAATGAAATATTCCAACTCTTGCACTTCAACGAAAGAAATTCAAATTGAACTTTGAAAAAATCAAGAAAATGTAACTGTGACAAGGTAAACCACAACCAACGCTACTGAAATATTCCAACTTCTTGACATTTCAACGAACGAAGAAATTCAAAATGAACTTTGAAAAAATCAAGAAAATGTAACTCTGTGCAAGGTAAACCACAACCAAAAACACTTTTTTTTACTGAAATATTCCAACTCTTGCATTTTTCAACGATAGAAATTCAAAAATGAACTTTGAAAAAATCAAGAAAATGTAAACTGTGACAAGGTAAAACCACAACCAAACACTGCTGAAATATTCCAACTCTTGCTTTCAACGAAAGAAGAAATTCAAAATGAACTTTGAAAAAAATCATGAAAATGTAACTGTGGAAAGGTAAACCAAACCAAACACTACTGAAATTATTCCAACTCTGCATTTCAACGAATGAAATTCAAAAATTAACTTTGAAAAATCAAGAAAATGTAACTGTGACAAGGTAAACCACAACCAGACACTACTGAAATATTCCAAACTCTTGCATTTCAACGAAAGAAAGAGAAATTCAAAATGAACTTTGAAAAATCAAGAAAATGTAACCTGTGACAAGGTAAACCAAGCAACCAAAAACACTACTGAAATATTCCAAACCTCTTGCTTTTCAACGAAAGAAATAAGAAATCAAAATGAATTTGAAAAAAATCAAGAAAATGTAACTGTGGACAAGGTAAACAACAAACCAAACACACTACTGAAATATTCCAACTCTTGCATTTCAACGAAAGAAATTCAAAAAATGAACTTTGAAAAATCAAGAAAAATGTAACTTTGACAAGGTTAAACCACAACCAAACACTACTGAAAAATATTCCAACTCTTGCATTTCAATGAAAGAAATTCAAATGAACTTTGAAAAATCAGAAAAATGTAACTGCTGACAAGGTAAACCACAACCAAACAATACTGAAATATTTCAACTCTTGCATTTCAACGAAAGAAATTCAAAATGAACTTTGAAAAAACAAGAAAAATGTAACTGTGACAAGGTAAACCACAAGCCAAACACTACTGAAATATTCCCAACTCTTGCATTTCAACGAAAGAAAATTCAAAATGAACTTTGAAAAATCAAGAAAATGTAACTGTGACAAGGTAAACCACAACCAAACACTAATACTGAAATATTCCAACTCTTGCATTTCAAACGAAAGAAATTCAAAATGATGAACTTTGAAAAATCAAGAAAATGTAACTGTGACAAGGTAAACCACAACCAAAACACTACTGAAATATTCCAACTCTTGCATTTTCAACGAAAGAAATTCCAAATGAACTTTTGAAAAATCATGAAAATGTAACTGTGACAAGGTTAAACCACCACCAAACACTACTGAAATATTCCAACTCTTGCATTTCAACGAAAGAAAGAAATTCAAAATGAAACTTTGAAAAATCAAGAAAATATGTAACTGTGACAAGGTAAACCACACCCAAACACTACTGAAATATTCCAACTCTTGCATTTCAAACGAAAGAAATTCAAAATGAACATTGAAAAAAAATCAAGAAAATGTAACTGTGACAAGGTTTATACCATAAACCATAACACTACTGAAATATTTCAACTCTTGCATTTCAACGCAAGAAATTTCAAAATGAAACTTTGAAATCAAGAAAATGTAAACTGTCGATAAGGTAAAACCCACAAACCAAACACTACATGAAATATTCCAACTATTGACATTTTCAATGAAAGAAATTCAAAATGAACTTTGAAAAACCAAGAAAACTGTAACTGTGACAAGGTAAACCACAACCAACCAAACACTACTGAAAATATTCCAACTCTTGCATTTCAACGAAAGAAATTCAAAATAAACTTTTTTGAAAAATCAGGAAAATGTAACTGTGACAAGGGGGGGGTAAAACAATAACCATTACCCACTACTGAAATATTTCCAACTCTTGCATTTCAACGAAAGAAATTCAAAATGAACTTTGAAAAATCATGTGAAAATGTAACTGTGACAAGGTAAACCAGAAACCAAAACACTACTGAAAAATTCCAACTCTTGCATTTCAATGAAAGAAATTCAAAATGAACTTTTTGAAAAATCAAGAAAATGTAACTGTGACAAGGTAAACCACAACCAAAACACTACTGAAATATTCCAACTCTTGCATTTCAGTGAAAGAAAAAATTCAAAATAAACTTTGAAAAATCAGCGAAAATGTAACTGTGACAAGGTAAACCACAACCAAACACTACTGAATATTCCAACTCTTGCATTTCAAAACGAAAGAAATTCAAAATGAACTTTGGAAAATCAAGAAAATGTAACCTGTAACATGGTAAACCACAACCAAACACTACTGAAATGTATTCCAACTCTTGCATTTCAACGAATAGAAATTCAAAATGAATTATGAAAAATCAAGAAAATGTAACTGTGAGACAAGGTAAACCACAACCGAACACTACTGAATATTCCAACTCTTGCATTTCAACGAAAGAAAATTCAAAAGGAAGTTTTGAAAAATCAAGAAAAATGTAAACTGTGACATGGTAAAACGACACAACCCAAACACTACGGAAATATTCCAACTCTTGACATTTTTCAAACGATAGAAATTCAAAAATGAATTGGGAAAATCAAGAAAATGTAAACTGTGACAAAGGTCAAACCATAACCAAAACACTACTGAAATAATCCAACTCTTGCATTTCAATGAAAGAAATTCAAAAAGAATTTGAAAAAAAAAATCAGGAAAATGTAACTGTGACAAGGTAAACCACACCACCAAACACTACTGAAATTATTCCAACTCTTTGCATTTCAACGAAAGAAATTTCCAAACATGAAACTTTGAAAAATCAAGAAAATGTAACTGTGACAAGGTAAACCACAACCAAAACCACTACTGAAATATTCCAAACTCTTTCATTTCAACGAACGAAATTCAAAATGAACTTTGAAAAATCAAGAAGACTGTAACCTGTGGACAAGCGTAAACCACATCCAAAACAGTACTGAAATATTCCAACTGTTGCATTTCAAATGAAAGAAAAATCAAAATGAAACTTTGACAGAATCAGGAAAATGTAAACTGTGACAAGGTTAAACCACAACCAAAACACTACTGAAATATTCCAACTCTGAAATTTCAACGAATGAAATTCGAAAGAACTTTAAAAATCAAGAAAATGTAATTGTGACAGGTAAACCACAACAAACACTATTTGAAATATTCAAACT
>JAPEVW010000890.1:0-37282 GCA_027921565.1 Artemia sinica
AACCCTTGCCCTGAATGCTGGGGGGGGGGGGGTTGTCATTCTCAAAGACCTAGTTTCCAGAACTTTCTACTACGTTGAAGAAAATGGCTATCTCAAAATTTTGATTGGATGTGTTTGGAGGAATGGTGGGCGTGAGAGGGGGTTAGTCACCCTCCAATCCCTTCCGACTATTACAAAGGGCACTAGCCCTCCCAATTTCGAATTGAATGAGCCGAATTGAATTGAAGTTTTACGACAACTCTATCTATAAAAACCTCATATGCCTCCAGGGCAGAACTTACAACCTTTGCCCTGGGGCTCTGGGGGATTGGTCATCCTTAAAAACATAATTTCAAGAACTTTCAACTACGTTGAACAAAATGGCTATCTCTAAACTTTGATTGAATGTTTTTGGGGAAATGGTGGGCGTAAAAGAGGGGGCATAATTACTCTCCACTCACTTTCGACTATTAAAAAGGGCAATTTCAATTTCCAATCAAATGAGCCCTTTTTGAAATTCCTATAACAACTTTGTATATAAACTTGATATGCCCCCAGGGCATAACTTACAACCCTTGCACTGAGGGCTCTGAGGGGGTTATCATCCTAAAACACCTAATTTCAAGAACTCTCAAATACGTTGAACAAAATGGATATCTCAAAATTTTGATTGGATGTGTTTAAGAAAAGGTGGGTGTGAGTGGGGCGTCAGTCGCTCTCCAATCACTTTCAACTATTAAAAAAGGCACTAGCACTTTCAATTTCCAATTGAATAAACCCTTTCTAAGGTTCTATGCTTTCAATAAAAACCTTATACGCCCCCAGGGCATAACTTACAACCCTTGTCTTGAGGGCTGGGGGAGGGGGTTGTCATCCTCAAAGACCTAATTTCCAGAACTTAAAACTACGTTGAGTAAAAAGGCTATCTCAAAGTTTTGATTAGATATGTTTGGGATAAGGTGGTCGGGAGAGGCGGGTTAGTTTATACGACAACTTTTTCGATACGAAGTGCCCTGCTCTAAAGGAAAAAATTAATAAATAATAAATTGTGCCAACATCTTTCTTACATGCCCCCAGGACATAACTTAAAACCCTGGCCTTGAGGGTTGTGGGGGAGTGTCCTCCTCTTTACTTAGTCCCCGTTTCTTGTCTCGTTCTCGAGTGTCCCCGTTCTTTACTTAGGCAGCGCGATCGCGCTGCCTATTATTTATACAGCAACTTTCTATATAAACCTTATATGCCCCCAGGGCATAACTTACAACCCTTGCACTGAGGGCTCTGAGGGGGTTAGCATCCTAAAAGACCTAATTTCCAGAACGTTCAACTACGTTGAACAAAATGGATATCTCAAAATTTTGATTGGATGTGTTTTGGAAAATGGTGGGCGTGAGAGGGGCGTTAGTCGCTATCCAATCACTTTCAACTATTAAAAAAGGCACTAGCCCTTTCAATTTCCAATTGAATGAGCCCTTTTGAAGTTTCTACGACAACGCTTTCAATAAAAACTTTATATGCCCCAGGGCATAACTTACAACCCTTGCACTGAGGGCTGTGGGGTTGTCATTCCTTAAAGACATAATTTCGAAAACTTTCAACTACTTTGAATAAAATGGCTATCTAAAAATTTTGATTGGATGTGTTTGGGGAAAAGGTGGGCGTGAGAGGGGGGTTAGCTGCCCTCTAATAACTTTTGACTATTAAAAAGGGCACTAGCCCTTTGAATTTCAAATCGAATAAGCTTTTTTTGAAGTTTCTACGACGACGCCTTCTTTAAAAACCTTATATGCCCCCAGGGCATAACTTAAAACCCTTGCCCTGAGGGTTGTGGGGGAGTGTCCTCCTCAAAAACATATTTTCTATCTGGAAATCAACTACGCTGAACAAAATGGCTATCTCAAATTTTGATTGGATGTTTTTGGGGAAATGATGGGCGTGGGGGGAGGGGCTAGTTGCCCTCCAATCACTATCGACTATTAAAATAAGGACTAGCCCTTTGAATTTCCAATCGAATGAGCCTTGTTTGAAGTTTTTACGACAACACCTTCTATAAAAGCCTTATATGCCCCCAGGGCATAACTTAAAACCCTTGCCCTGAGGGTTGTGGGGGAGTGTCCACCTCAAAAACATATTTTCTATCTGGAAATCAACTACGCTGAACAAAATGGTTATCTCAAAATTTTGATTGGATGTGTTTGAGGGAATGATGGGCGTGGGGGGGGGCTAGTTGCCCTCCAATCACTTTCGACTATCAAAAAGTGTACTAGCCCTTCGAATTTCCAATTGAATGAGCCTGTTTTGAAGTTTCTACGACAACGCCTTCTATAAAAACCTTATATACCCCCAGGGCATAACTTAAAACCCTTGCCCTGAGGATTGTGGGGGAGTGTCCAGCTCAAAAACATATTTTCTATCTGGAAATCAACTACGCTGAACAAAATGGTTATCTCAAAATTTTGATTGGATGTGTTTGAGGGAATGATGGGCGTGGGGGGGGGCTAGTTGCCCTCCAATCACTTTCAATTATTAAAAAGGGCAATAGAACTCTCAATTTCCAATCGAATGAGCCCCTTTCGAAGTTTTAACAACGACCCCTTCCATATGAAGTGTCCTGCTCTAAAGGAAAAAATAATAAATAGTACATTGTGCCAGCATCGTTCTTATATGCCCTCAGGGGATAACTTAAAACCCTTGCCCCGAGGGTTGAGGGGGAGTGTCCTCTTCAAAAGCATATTTTCTATCTGGAAATCAAGTACGCTGAACAAAATGTCTATCTCAAAATTTTGATTGGATGTGTTTGAGGGAATGATGGGCGTTGGGGGGGGGTCTAGTTGCCCTCAAATCACTTTCGACTATTAAAAAGGGCACTAGCCACTCCAATTTCCAATCGAATAAGCCCTTTTCGAAGTTTCTACGACAACTCCTTTGATACGAAGTGCCCGGGTTGAGAAAAAAAAAACACATTGTGCCAACATTTTTCTTTACTTAGGCAGCACTGGCGCGATGCCTATGATTCTTGCGCGTTGCTATATTTTAAAGAAAAATTGTTACTTCGGAGGGTTGATCTTATACGATGAATAAAAATGAAGGTTCTTGACATATTCTTGTCTATAAGCAGGGCCGGATTTAAATCTTTGGCGCCCCTAGGCCCAAGCAAGTTTTTTTGGGGAAACACAGAGATTTACGGGGCAATCACCAAAAATTCAGGGATAGTGGAAGCCCTGAACAAATGGCAACTGATGAGCCAAAAGTAGTGCAAGAGAGAGGTGATACGAGCTCTCAGCTGACATTCTTGGGAGACATCTGACACTTTATAAGCGGCTACGGCATTCCTATGTTGTTTTAAAATCACTTTTCCGTGAATAGGCAGGGCAGCAGCAAAGTGCACTTGGCACTTTGACGATAAATCACATCAGTCTAGTTTTTGTCAAGAAAAAAAATCTGTTTTTTTGCGCCCCTCGGTATTGTGCGCCCTTAGGCCTGGGCACAGTGGGTCTATGCGTATGACCAAATTTGACCATGGAACATTTTTCAAGTTCGCGCAAGTTTTTTGTTGACCACTTTTTGATTTGACAACTGAGTTAATTATATTGGTACGCCTACAGTCTGAACGTCTAAACCTTAATACCAGGATTAGACACGATTCATAACCTGACATTTAAAACAAACAATTGGAATTTGTCAAAAATAACTGGACGTCCTGGAAGTCAAATCCACGGCCTCTTGACTAAATATAAAGCAGCACTACCATTGAGCTATGATGGAAGGTTGATAAATTTGATATAGCAATACAGTTTTTATGTGCCTAGCCAGCAATTTATTGTTATCTGCCATTGAAATATAAATAGTGCATGGAAGTATTTCATTATATAAATTCACGCTTCCACAAAAAGGAGGACAGTGGACCCTACCTCTAGTGAATGATCCAATGGGCTGATTTTTTTTTTTTTTTTAATTCGGTTAAAAAATTCCGTTTTTTATGTTATTTGATTCCTTTTCCTTGTAAAAACCGTCGGTCTCCATGGGATGGGTTAAAGAGTACAAAAAGGAAGCCCGTAACAGAAAAAAAAAAACATTGGACACACTCTCTCTCCAGAAAATTAGCCTTCCTCTGTTGTTTCTCTATTGATGACTAAAATTTCTTTGTATTTTCTGGAGAGTACTGAGGTTAAGGGGCGTCGTTTGGGGGTGGAAAGGGGGGGGGGGCAGTTGCCCCGCCAATAATATGGAAAAAATAGTATACATCCCATGCCCTTTGACTATGCAGATATGAACCCGTCTTGTCCCACCCCCCCAATAAAAATGCTGGAGATTCGCCCCTGCTAAGGTTCATAATCTTGAATATATTAAGATGCCAACAACAAGCTTGATGTTAACTGAAGAACCCTTGAAAGCATTTTTTGAGGAAAACATCCCCAAAGCACTACTATTGGGGCGGTTCTGGCCTCCTAGCGGTCCTAAGCAGGATTGTATGTTTTGTAGTTTACCAAATTGGCAACTGAATCACTTGAAGTTTGCTTATGCTAGCTT
This sequence comes from Artemia sinica, assembly GCA_027921565.1. Taxonomy (NCBI): domain Eukaryota; kingdom Metazoa; phylum Arthropoda; class Branchiopoda; order Anostraca; family Artemiidae; genus Artemia; species Artemia sinica. Next base: position 4,507 of record JAPEVW010000890.1, read on the forward strand.
CTTCCTATTTGGTATATTTCTGTTCAGTTAGTAAATATTTGAAATAAAAGTACACAGTTGCATATTTACTTTAGAGGAGGCCCTAGACATCAGAAGCATAGCTGCATATAAGAAGAGTAGGGATAGGAGGCTTAAGTTAGGTATGAAAGAAACCCTAGAAGCAAATTAAAAATTCCGGCGTAAATAAATATTTTTTGGGTCTCAGACCTCTGCGCCTCTAATATTCATACTGAATGCACACAAGTAAAAGCGATAACCATCAGATCATAAATGCAGACACCGCCTACTCTACCGTACAAGTGTTGTCACGTTAGGCATTAATTTAAACAAAGACTAAAGCAAATCAGGTTTTGGGGTTTGCCCCCTAAACCGTGAACTCAAACTTCCTTAGTACCGTTTCCAGTTGTTTCGTTGTCAAAAATCCCTGGAGTTGTGCTTTCCTCTGATTGTACGTTTACCGAGAATGTTGATAAGTTAATAAAAGCCAGCAACGCATCAATCCAAACTTTTACTGCAATGCGTCGATTTGGGTGGTGATAGCGACAGTGTCAAAGTTGCCTATCTTAATCCCGCAACCCGAATACGCTGCGCTTGTTTGGGGCCTATTCGATCAGAAAACCAGCTACTTATACGACGAAATTGAAGCTATTCAGAAAAGAGCAGCAGCAATAATATCTAGAAGTAGACTAGCAGATCATGTACAAATACTGGAAAATCTGAGATTTAAATCGTTACGAGATAGGCAGGACCAGTTAATAACCTCTTTTGAGAGAACGTTGCTCGCTTCGCCTCAACACCGCCAGATCTTACCAAACACTGCTGAAGTGAATGCCCAAACAAGGTCAAAGCATAAATTATACCCCATGATATTCAAGAAAAATCGGTATCGAAATTCGTTCGTCCTACCTTTTGTGGAAGTGTATAAAAAGGTCGTAGTGATTTAATACATGCGTAAAAAAGTGATTTAATATAATATATTTAATAGAGATTTTTTTAGATTTAATGTATTAATATATATAAGTGTTTTAATTGTTTTTAATTTTAAAGACAATGTAAAATAGCCTTCTGCTAGAGTATATCAAACAGTTCGTGGTAACGAACTGTAAGTAAGGAGCGACCCGGCTCAATGGTAACCGAAGCTCTAAAAAACGGAAATTTGGATACCAATGGATACATAAAAAGAATCAGATTTTAATGCTGATTTCAAATATATACGTTTCATCAAGTTTAGTCTTACCCATCAGAAGTTACGCGCCTGAGAATATTTGGCTGATTTTAGAAAAAAGGGAGAAAGACCCCCTAAAAGTTATAGAACCTTAATGAAAATCATATCATCATATTCAGCGTATCAGAGAACCCTACTGTAGAGGTTTCAAGCACATATCTACAAAAATGTGGAATTTTGCTTTTTTTGCCAGAAGAAAGATCATGGATGCGTGTTTATTTGTTTTTTTTTTCCCATGGGTGATCGTATCGACCCAGTGGTCCTAGAATATCGTGGGAGGGCTCATTGGAACGGAAATTAAAAGTTCTACTGCCCTTGGAGGGCAACTAGGCCCCCTCCCACGCTCATTTTTTTTTCCCAAAGTCACCCGATCAAATTTTGAGACAGCCATTTTGTTCGGCATGATCGAAAATATGATAACTATGTCTTTTAGGATGACTTAATCCCTCGAAGCCCCGGGGGGAGGGCTGAAAGTTATGAAATTTACCCAATGTTAACATATAGTATTGGTTATCGGGAAGTATACAGACGTTTTCAGGGGGGATTTTTTCTGGTTGGTGGTGCGGGGGGGGGGGGTCGTGGGTTATGTGAGAGGAACTTTCCATGAAGGAAGTTTTCATGGGGGAAGGGACATTGCTATGAAGGGGGCGCCGGATTTCCCAGCATTATTACAGAAAAAGATCAGAAATTAAATAAAAAAACAAAAAAGTTTTTCAACTGAAAGTAAGGAGCAACATCAAAATTTAAAACGAACAGAAAATATTGTGTATATGATTGGGTTCACCCCCTAGTCAATACCTCGCTCTTTAAGCCAAAGATTTTTTAGTACTTTCATAAGAGCTATTTATTCTAATTAACGGCCGTTGTGATTAAGGGGTCATTATTAAAGAATTGGAACAAAATTCGAACTTTAGCTTAAAGAGCAAGGCATTAACTAGGGGGCAAACCCCCTAATATACGTATTAAAAATCTATGAATATAGAAGTTCTTTACGTAAGTTAATTCGTAAGTTACGTATATTTGTTATTAATAAAAACGTTCGTAAATAAAATTAAACAAGTTTCGAGAAAGTCATTTAACCAAATAAAAGTAAAATTAATATGCAAATTTTATTTTAATTATTCATGCACGGTGAGCCAAAATCAAATCGCATTAATTAAAAAACGTTCAAAGATTATATAAAAAAAAAAGTTTTTTTAACTGAAAGTAAGGAACGACGTTAAAACTTAAAACGAACAGAAATTATTCAGTATGTGAAAGGGGCTGTCCCCTCCTCAACACCTCGCTCTTTACGCTAAAGCTTGACTTTCTCACAACTCTATTTTTTTAAACAATAAAAAACTTTAGCGTTAAGAGCGAGGCGTTGAGGAGGGGACAGCCCCTTTCATATACGGAATAATTTCTGTTCGCTTGAAGTTTTAACGTCGTTCCTTACTTTCAGTTAAAAAAAAACTTGTTTTTTTTTATTTAATGTCTAAATAAGTCTAAGTCTGAGATGGCATTGCGTAATCTTATGCTTCTCAGTATTGGATTGTAGGCTACTAAGCGATTTTTAATTATTAATGTTATTCAAAAAATAAGACTTACTGACTGTATTAAATCTATTGACGCAAACAGAAAAGAATTTACTCGTTACTTGAACATGACAAAAAGAGAACAAGAAAAAAAAAAAAAAAAAAAAAAAAAAAAAAATCACATCCGAAGTTGCAATGACAAATAAATCAGAAACCCAACTTTTTTTTTAGAAACTGTCCTTTTCAGACCTCAATATCTTCATAGCTTCAACAGGGTCGGAAGTTTTTGTATATTGTAGAATGGAACTTTCTTTCACACGCATAAATGGGTTGTAATTTTTCTCTTCGCCAATTGTACTTGGAACAGTTGGCTTTCCTTCATTCCTTAGATTTTCACATTTTTTCTTCATCTCTTCTGCTGCTGGGTTACTTGGCTCAACATGAGTTGCAAATTTGAAGTTCTGCAAGGTATACTCATGCCCACAGTACACCTTGGTATGATCAGGCAGCTCGCTAAGAATTCCAATTAATGCTTTATACATTTGTTCAGCAGTGCCTTCGAAAAAACGACCGCATCCAGCAACAAAAAGTGTGTCCCCAGTGAAAACAGCAGGGTCGGTTCCGTCAACAAAGTAACAAATATGGCCTGAAGTATGACAAGGTGTGAAAAGAGACTTGACTTTTAGTGAGCCAAGCATTATCTCATCTCCATGCTTGACTTGCTTTGTCAGGGCTCCGACGCGTTGGTCACCTCCAACAATAACTATACCTGGCCTTAACTTGGCCAGCTCTACATTGCCGCCAGCATGATCCCAGTGATGGTGAGTAGTTAACACAGTTGTCAAATTTACTTGAAGCTCTTCAACCTTTTGTAAAAGCTTTTCAGGTTCTACTGGATCCACTGCAGCTGCATTTCCTGAAAAAAAATTCATCCGTTGTTAATAGTTTCTTTGTAATATTTGCCATAAATTACCTATAGAAGACTAATATTGATAAATCATAAAATAATATAAGCAGTACAAAATCGTCGCAGTGCCTAGCCATTTAAAATCAAAATAGCTATACATGCTCGTTCTCAAATCCATTCTATTCAGAACTTCATTGGGGCCCTACCTCATTCTGTACCACCACGCTGATAAATCCAACTTTTCTCCTTAAATTGGTAGTTATGTGATTTTGATTGTTTAAATCAAAGTTGAAAAGGAAGGTAGACATTTAATGCTTTAAAGCTTCAAGGCCCGAAGCTACAAAAAGATACTTTGTTTTTGTTTCTATCTTTGCGCTGTAATCATTAATCCCATTACTGAACGAACCACTTATTTAACTCTACATTACTCAAAAATAATTTATTTCTTAAATCCTGTGGTCCAAGACAAAGGATAAATTTAAGAAGTAAAAATTAGAGAGTTTAATATTTCCATTAACAGAGAAGTTACTTTTGCGTGCAAAATCTGCCAGAAGGTACAATATCTTTGAAAATTAGGTGACAGTGTATAATAAGGGGAAGAACAGAATTCATTCTGCAGGATGATGGGACGTTCGTCCATTAGAGCTTGACTTCTTGGACTGTCTATTTTAAACGAAAGCTATAGTAGCGGAATTATTATATTTTTTAATTTGTTTAAAGTATGGGAAAACAAACTGGTTTTCAAAAAATATGTTAGGAAAAAATTTTTTTTTTCGCATGCTGACCAATGATCTGCGTAGCGCAGGTACCAACCTCATGATCCACTGCCTTCGGCTAGGAGTGCAGTGCGTGATTGGGGGAAAATCATTCGACGTTTCCCGTGTCCCCCCCCCCCGGATTTCTCCAGATACCCATTTGACGCTGGGTCGACTCTGGCTGAGCTTAAAGTCATACCGCTAAGCCCCCGTTCAAAACCAAATAACCAGCCACACCAGGACTCGATACCCTGTCCTCATAGACAAAGGATTTCAAGTCTAGCGCGCTAACCAATCGGCTAGGACGGCTCAAAAAAAGGAAGTCAGCTACAAAAATGATAGAAAATTTACTTTATTGAGTGGGTATGAAAGTCTTTAAATAAATACCTACTTGTCTAAATTTTCTAGGGTTTACATATGCAGGTTTACTAAATGGGCTTCGTATCTCGCCTAATCGTGTTATAATAATCATGAAAAAGACAATATTCCATATTTTAGATCTCTTCCTCCTGTCTGCAGGATTTGTTGTTTTTATGTTTCTTTCTTCAATCTTTCATCTCCCTTCACTTACACTAAGCCTGAATAAGGGTGCTGCGGAGTGATACCTCTCTTCATATTGTAGAAAAACGTTTTGGACATGATTGATATTTAACCAAATTATTTGCAATGATGTGTAAGTGCGCATCAGCTATCATGAAGGAGGGACAGTGGGTCCTATATTGAGCTTTCAGATTAATATACAACGGGTTTAACTGTTTGGGCAGGCATTACCATTCAATCCAATTTTGATCAAATTACCGATTAAGTTTAGCAAGTTGTCTAACAACAGCAAGGTTAGGATCAGCTAAACGTGCAACATCTTGAGAACTGTTGTGCTATGGAGGAAGATAAAGCACATAGAGTAAGGTAAGATTTATTTATAAAAAAAAAAGCTATCACAAGTACAGGCTCGCCGAATTCACACAATAGAGCAAAACCCAAAAATCACCACAGCAAAAAAAAATAAAAAAAAAAAATGGTAAGATTGGTCAGAAAAAATAGATACACAATGAAAAATGTCAAGAAGATTAAATTGAAAATTGAAGAAAATACAAACAAAAAGAGGGGGAAACGAAGGAAATGGAATAAACTACAAGGCAGAAGAAAACAATTGTGATAATTTATGATTTTTTTATTGGTAAAATAGGGGACACAATTTTTAAGAAATTTAGTAAAAGAAATCGAAGAAAAGAACTTCCAAAATTAGTTAAATAAGCTTTACCCAATGAGTTTTAAGGGGGGATGGGGGGAGTAGGTTCAATCATTTAATATGTCAATTACACTGGGGATTACACTTCTTCTTCATATTTATGTGGAAAATCTTACTAGGGTTAATACGGGAGTTTTGAAGCAGAACAAGGGAGGCAAGGTCTAAGCAGAGAAAATGGATTAGGGAAAAGTAAATTTACCCAGGGGTCATGGAGGGGAGTATTGTTGAAACTTAAGGAATTTATGATTTCCTTTCCTTGATGGTGACCAAATTGGCTCTCCAAAGAAGGGAGATGTAAAGGACTTTGTCCACATTAAAGATAATTCTTAGGCAACTTTTTTAGACTACCTCTATTCTGTCTGAGAATTCATCAGAGTTGCAAGGGTACCAAACAAGAAAGGCATACCCAAGGATTAATTGAACAAATGAGAGTAAAATTGTCAAACGGGTTGATTAAGGACAAATCAACTTTTTAAGGAGGGAGAATATAGTATACATGTTTAAATATCATTAATATGTTAATCTATTTAAATCATCTTTGATGGTAACACCCAGTAATTCCATAGTACTAACCAACATTTCAGGTAAAATAAGGGGAAAAAAAGAGGGAGTCTTGAGGGAATTAATTGTTTAAACTGCTGACTTTGAAGGACTAACTCTCATACCATTTGGCTATACTACTACTACTAACAACTCACTGCAGCACCAAGCTGCCTGAGGCCAGCCCAGCTACACATGTTCATCTTCCATCCCAGTCTATTCAAAGCCTCCCTCTTTACACCCTCCCAAGAAGTTCCCATTTTTTAAAATATTTCCTTACACCACCCTCCCACCCCATTTGGGGACAACTTGCTTTTTGTTTGGCCCTAGATCCATATCTGTTTCAGGGTATATATTCTTTGCTACATTGGCTTTAGCTGCATTGCAATTTCATCAGCAATACAGAGTGCAGAGGTACACTTACATCCAATTACTGAGGAAAGAGGAGTGGTATCAGAGAATATTACTGGAGACCACTAAATAAAAAAAGACCAAGTTTTAAGTCCCAAATTTTCAACTTTTACAAGAGAGGCCTTTTAGACTGATCTTGTCAGTGTGTGTGGACATCACTAAATGAGAAGATAGTTCTTCTCATTCCTTGGTTAATTCTATTTACAATAAGTCAGAATATAATATAGCTCTAGAAATTTAAATAAGTTCCTATGACATTTTTTCTGTCATATCCTACAATATTCAATTATTGGAAAAGATCTTAGGAATTTGAAGTATTTAAAATGACAATTAAAATTTTCTGTCAGTCAACATTTTTCTAAAATCATGAAGACTGAGCTGAATAAAAAACAATAATAAAGAAAAGAAAGTTGGAGTTTGAAAAAAAATATCGAATTTACAGACAATGGTCTTTACTAGTGGAGTGAATTGCAGGCAGAAGGGGAACAATCTTATCTAACTGACTTGTGCCTCTTTATTCTACTAATACCTATGAAGAACAATGCAAGAAAAAGTTAAGATCACCCAACAAAAAACAATGCAAACTGATCATTGGTTTAGGCCTACACTATTATAATTCCACGTAGATAGAGATTTAGGAACACAAATTCTAAAGTAGAAAATCAAAATTCAAGTACTAACCAGACTCTTTGTCAACTAACAAGTACATATAATTATCCTTCAAAGCAGGTACAAGATGTATGTTCATGGTTGTATGGTTAATTGTAGTTGGTTCTCGGTGATATTCCTTCTGTCCCAGGGCCTGCCAAGTAGTAAACTTAAAATATGCTGCAGTCAAAGCAGTAAATACTCTTTGAGGTATAAACATACTAGCAAAGCTTATAGCTGACATCTGAAAAACCTAATCTTATTTAATATAGCATAACAGTCTCAACACAGACATATTTTATATATATATATATATATATATATATATATATATATATATATATATAGATAATATATATATATATATATAATATATATATATATATATATATATATATATATAGTATATATATATATATATAATATATATATATATATATATATATATATATATATATATATATAATATATATATATATATATATATATATATATATATATATATATAGTATATATAATATATATATATATATATATATATATATATATATATATATATATATATATATTTGTTATATATTTTTGCACTTTATATATACTTTTGCACTTTACTGAAAAAATATAAATGTTTTTACTTTTATAACTTTAATAAATCAAATAATATTAACATTTTGATTACTAAATATCAGTATATGTATATTAAACTGACAATGCACATTCATTTGTATTTTTTCAGTAAAGTGCAAATTTTGTTCTGGCCTTGGGAAGGCATAGGGGTTTTGCGCCCAACTTATGTTAATTTCTGCTCGTTTTGAGTTTGACTCGGTTAATTATTGTAATTTCTGTTCGTTTTGGGTTTCATTTATTTATCGATGCTGATTTGTGGTAGTTTCACGCTTGGTGGATTATTTGATTTTATTTTTGCTCATTTTTTGTTTAATGGAGTTCTTTACTTTTCTTTGAAGTACTTATTTTGTGGAAAAAGTTTTTTTTAATTAATTTCTGTTCGTTTTATATTGACATAGTCTTTTCAGGGAAAAAGAAAATAATACTTTAAATCTTTTCGTTTTTTAAGACTTTATAGTTTGGCCTGCTATTTGTATGCTGGAGAAAAATTTTCAGCAATTTTTAACAACATACACCCTTTTAAAAATCTGGACACAAGTAGTGCTGTTTAATTTAGTTTCATACCTCCTCTAGTTGACCTGAAATGGAAAACTTGATACCATTCGCAAAAAAATCTGTTTACTTTCTTTGATAGCTTGGATACACTTACGCTATTTTGATTTGGTTAAATTTTAAGAGCAGAAATGGGAGGGTGGGAGTGAAAGGGGGATTAGTTGCCTTCAAATCACTTTTGACTATTAAAAAGGGCATCAGCCCTTTCTATTTTCAATCGAACGAGCCCTTTTCGAAGTTCCCACGACAACTCCTTTGATACGAAGTCCCCTGGTCTAAACAACAACAACAACAAAAAATAATACATTATACCCACTTCGATCTTTACTATAAAAATGTCAAGCTTTCCAATCACTTTCGACTATTAAAAAGGGCACTAGGCCTTTCGATTTCCAATTGAATGGGCCCTTTTGGAAACGACAACGCTTTCTATAAACACCTAATATGCCCCCAGGGCATAAATTACAACCCTTACCCGAAGGTCTGTTAGGGTGGTTGTCATCCTCTAAGACCGAATTTCCAGAACTTTCAACTACGTTAAACAACATTGCTATCTCAAAATTTTGATTGGATGTGTTTGGGGAAATGGTGGGCGTGAGAGGGCCGGTATTTGCTCTCCAATCGCTTTCAACTATTAAAAATGGCCTCAATTTCCAATCAAAAGAACCCTTTTGAAGTTTCTACGACAAAGCTTTCAATTAAAATCTTATATGCCCCCAGGGCATAACTTAAAACCCTTGCCCTGAGTGCTGGGGAGGGGGGTCTCATTCTCAAAGACCTAATTTCCAGAACTTTCTACTACTATGAACAAAATGGCTATCTGAAAATTTTGATTGGATGTGTTTGGAGGAATGGTGGGCGTGAGAGGGGGGTTAGTTACCCTCCAATCCCTTTTGACTATTACAAAGGGCACTAGCCCTCTCAATTTCGAATTGAATGAGCCCTTTTTGAAGTTTTACGACAACTCTATCTATAAAAACCTTATATGCCCCCAGGGCAGAACTTACAACCTTTGCCCTTGGGGCTCTGGGGGGTTTGTCATCCTGAAATACATAATTTCCAGAAGTTTCAACTACGTTGAACAAAATGGCTATCTCTAATCTTTGATTGAATGTTTTTGGGGAAATGGTGGGCGTAAAAGAGGGGGTTTAATTACTCTTCGCTCACTTTCGACTACTAAAAAGGGCAATTTCAATTTCCAATCAAATGAGCCCTTTTTGAAATGTCTATAACAACTTTCTATATAAACTTTATATGCCCCCAGGGCATAACTTACAACCCTTGCACTGAGGGCTCTGAGGGGGTTATCATCCTAAAAGACCTAATTTCAAGAACTTTCAACTACGTTGAACAAAATGGATATCTCAAAATTTTGATTGGATGTGTTTGGGGAAATGGTGGGCGTGAGAGGGGCGTTAGTCGCTCTTCAATCACTTCCAACTATTAAAAAAGGCACTAGCCCTTTCAATTTCCAGTTGAATGATTACTTTTGAAGTTTCTACGCTTTCAATAAAAACTTATACGCCCCCAGGGCATAACTTACAACCCTTGGCCTGTGGGCTGTGGGGGGAGGGGTTGTCATCCTTAAAGACCTAATTTCCGAAACTTTCAACAACGTTGAATAATATGGCTATCTAAAATATTGACTGGATGTGTTTGGAGAAAAGATGGGCATGAGAGGGGGGATAGTTGCCTACAAATCACTTTCGACAATTAAAAAGGAAACTAGCCCTTTGAGTTTCCAATCGAATGAGTCCTTTTTCAAGTTTCTACGACAAAGATTTCAATAAAAACCTTATATGCCCCCAGGGCATAACTTATAACCCTTGCCCTGAAGACTGTGGGAGGAGTGTCCTGCTCAAAGGTATAATTTCCTGAACTTTGAACTGCGTGGAACAAAATGGCTACCTCAAAATCTTTATTGGATGTGCTTGGGGAAATGATGGGCGTGGAAGGGGAGTTAGTTGCTTTCCAATCACTTTCGACTATTAAAAAGGGCACTAGCCATTTCAATTTCAAATCGAATGAGCCCATTTTGAAGTTTCTATGACAAATTGTTATATAAAAATCTTATATGCCCCTGGGCATAATTTATAACCGTTGCCCTGAGGGCTGTGGGGGGGAGGGTTGTCATCCTCAAAGACCTAATTTCCAGAAGTTAAAACTACGTTGAATAAAATGGCTATCCCAAAGTTTTGATTAGATGTGTTTGAGGAAAAGGTGGGCGTGAGAGGCGGGTTAGTTGCCCTCTAATCACTTTCGACTATTAAAAAGGGCACTAGCCCTTTGAATTTCCAATCGAATGAGCCTTTTTAAAAGTTTCTACGACAACGCCTTCTATAAAAAACCTTATATGCCCCCAGGGCATAACTTTTAACCCTTACCCTAAGGACTGTGGGGGACTGTCCTCAAGAACATAATTGCTATCTGCAAATCAACTATGCTGAACAAAATGGCTATCTCAAAATTTTGATTGGATGTGTTTCGGGACATAGTGGGCGTGGAAGGGGTGTTAGTCGCCTTCCAATTACTTTCGACTATTAAAAAGGGCATAAGCCACTCCAATTTCCAATTGAATAAGCGCTTTTCGAAGTTTCTACGACAACTTCTTCGATACGAAGTACCCGGCTCTAAAGGAAAAAATTAATAAATAATACATTGTGCCAACATCATTCTTATATGCCCCCAGGGCATAACTTAAAACCCTTGCCCTGAGGTTTGTGGGAGAGTGTCCTCCTCTTTACTTAGTCCCCGTTTCTTGCCTCGTTCTCGAGTGCCCCCGTTCTTTACTTAGGCAGCGCGATCACGCTGCCTATGATTTATACAACAAATTTCTATACAAACCTTATATGCCCCCAGGGCGTAACTTACAACCCTTGCACTGGGAACTCTGAGGGGGTTATCATCCTACAAGACCTAACTTCTAGAACGTTCAACTACGTTGAACAAAACGGATATGTCAAAATTTTAATTCGATGTGTTTGGGAAAATGGTGGGCGTGAGAGTTAGCCGCTATCCAATCACTCTCAACTATTAAAAAAGGCACTAGCCCTTTCAATTTCCAATTGAATGAGTCCTTTTGAAGTTTCTACGACAACGCTTTCAATAAAAACTTTATATGCCCCAGGGCATAACTTACAACCCTTGCACTGAGGGCTCTGAGGGGGTTATCATCCTAAAAGACCTAATTTCCAGAACTTTCAACTACGTTGAACAAAAGGGATATCTCAAAATTTTAATTCGATATGTTGGGAAAATTGTGGGCGTGAGAGGGGCGTTAGTCGCTATCCAATCACTTTCAACTATTAAAAAGGCACTAGCCCTTTCAATTTCCAATTGAATGAGCCCTTTTGAAGTTTCTATGACATCGCCCTCAATAAAAACTTTATATGCCCCCAGGGCATAACTTACAACCCTTGCCCTGAGGGCTGTGGGGGGAGGGTTGTCATCCTTAAGGACCTAATTTCCAAAACTTTCAACTACGTTGAATAAAATAGCTATCTAAAAATTTTGATTGGATGTGTTTGGGGAAAAGGTGGGCATGAGAAGGGGATTAGTTGCCCTCAAATCACTTTCAACTATTAAAAAGGATACTAGCCCTTTGAATTTCAAATCGAATGAGCCCTTTTTCAAGTTTCTACGACAAAGATTTCAATAAAAACCTTATATGCCCCAGGGCATAACTTATAATCCTTGCCCTGAGGGTTGTGGGGGATTGTCCTCCTCAAAATATATTTTCTATCTTGAAATCAACTATGCTGCATAAAATGGCTATCTCAAAATTTTTATTGGATATGTTTAGGGGAATGATGGGCGTGGGGGGGGCTAGTAGCCCTCCAATCACTCTCGACTATTAAAAAGGGCACTAGCCCTTTGAATTTCCAATCGAATGAGCTTTTTTGAAGTTTATACGACAACACCTTCTTTTAAAACCTTATATGCCCCCAGGGCATAATTTAAAACCCTTGCCCTGAGGGCTCTGGGGGAGTGTCCTCCTCAAAAACATATTTTCTATCTGGAAATCAACTACACTGAACAAAATGGCTATCTCGAAATTTTGGTTGGATGTGTTTGGGGGAATGATGGGCGTGGGGGGGGCTAGTAGCCCTCCAATCACTCTCGACTATTAAAAAGGGCACTAGCCCTTTGAATTTCCAATCAAATGAGCCATTTTTTGAAGTTTCTACGACAACGCCTTCTATAAAAACCTTATATGCCCCCAGGGCATAACTTAAAACCCTTGCCCTGAGGGTTGTGGGGGAGTGTCCTTCTCAAAAACATATTTTCTATCTGGAAATCAATTGCGCTGAACAACATGGCTATCTCAAAATTTTGGTTGGATGTGTTTGGGGGAATGATGGGTGTGGGGGGGATAGTTGCCCTCCAATCACTTTCGAATATTAAAAAGGGTACTAGCCCTTCGATTTTCCAATTGAATGAGCCTGTTTTGAAGTTTCTTCGACAACGCCTTCTATAAAAACCTTACAACCCCAAGGGCATAACTTAAAACCCTTGCCCTGAGGGTTGTGGGGGAGTGTCCTTCTCAAAAACATATTTTCTATCTGGAAATCAATTACGCTGAACAAAATGGCTATCTCAAAATTTTGATTGGATGTGTTTGGGGGAATGATGGGCGTGGGGGGGCTAGTTGCCCTCCAATCACTTTTGATTATTAAAAACGGCACTAGAACTCTCAATTTCCAATCGAATGAGCCCCTTTTGAAGTTTCTACGACGACCCCTTCCATATGAAGTGCCCTGCTCTAAAGGAAAAAAAAATAGTACATTGTGCCAACATTGTTCTTATATGCCCTCAGGGAATAACTTAAAACCCTTGCTCCAAGGGTTGTGGGGGAGTGTCCTCCTCAAAAACATATTTTCTATCTGGAAATCAACTACGCTGAACAAAATGGCTATCTCAAAATTTTGATTGGATGTGTTTGGGGGAATGGTGGGCGTGGGGGGGGCTAGTTGCCCTCCAATCACTTTCGACTATTAAAAAGGGCACTGGCCACTCCAATTTCCAATCGAATGAGCCCTTTTCGAAGTTTCTACGACAACTCCTTTGAAACGAAGTGCCTGGTTGGAGAAAAAAAACACATTGTGCCCACATAGTTCTTTACTTAGGCAGTGCTAGCGCGCTGCCTATGATTCCAAATATACGATACATAAAGTTTAGTGTTACCCATCAAAGGCTACAAGCCTGAGAAAATTTGACTGATTTTTGAAAAATGTGGGAAACATCCCCTAAAAGCTAAAAAATCTTATTTAAAATAACACCATCAAATTTGGGGTATCAGAGAGCCTTACTGTAGGGAGTTTCAAGCTCCTATCTGCAAAAACGTGGAATTTTGTATTTTTTGCAAGAAGAAAGATCATGAATATGTGATTATTTGCTTTTTTTGTTCCAAGGGTTGATTGTATCCAACCAATGGCCCTAGAATATCGGGATGGGGCTCATTCAAATGGATATTATAAGTTCTAGTGCCATTTTTAAGTGACCAAAAAGATTGGAGGGCAACTAGCCTCCCTTCCATGCTCTTTTTCCCCCAAAATTGCCTGATCAAAATTCTAAAATAGCCATTTTGTTCAGCATAGTTGAAAAGGTCCGATAACTATGCCTTTTACTAGCCTATATGGCTCATTTTTCAGTTTTCATTGGATTTGGGAAAATTAGCTTCAACTTTCCTAAATGTATATATATAAAAAACCCATTGATATAGCTTAAAATCTAACTCAAATAACAGGGATCATATTTTCAGAACTAAAACCAGAGAAAAAAACCCCTGAAAATTAAGGTATAATGCTGTTTTGTCAAAATTCCAATAGGAAGCCTATAGACCTATCAAGTAGCCTAGGCAAATTTTTAAGACACAAAAATCAGAACAGGGTTAGGTACTTGTCTGTTATAGCATCTATGTTATAGTGCCTATGTAGCCTATATAGAAGCTAAGTAGAACCGGTTTCTTGGTTAGTATCTTTCAGCTTAGCATGAGACCAACAAAGACAAGTGATAGAATAGATGGGAAATATATAATTTGGGCTATACATTTGCATATTAGGGGGGGGGGGGTAAAGTATATGGAGTGTGAAATTAGAAAAACAAATCTTACTTCATAATATTCAGAATAATTGTATCTAACATATTTTACATACATATTTTACAAAATAATATGTTGTACCCACATCAATGTTAACTATAAAAATGTCAAGCTTTCCAATCACTTTCGACTATTAAAAATGGCACTAGCCCTTTCAATTTCCAATCAAATGATCCCTTTTGAAGTTTCTACAACAATGCTTTCTTTAAAAACCTTACATGCCCAAGGGCATAAATTACAACCCTTGCCCTGAGGGCTGTGAGGCGTTTGTCATCCTCAAAGACCTAATTTCCAGAACTTTCAACTATGTTAAACAAAATGGCTATCTCAAAATTTTGATTGGATGTGTTTGGGGAATGGTGGGCATGAGAGGGGCGTTAATTGCTCTCCAACCACTTTCAACTATTAAAAAAGACACTGGCCCTTTCAATTTCCAATCAAATGAGCCCTTTTGAAGTTTCTACAACAATGCTTTCAATAAAAACCTTATATACCCCCAGGGCATAACTTACAACCCTTGCCCTGAGGGCTAGGGGAGGTTGTCATCCTCAAAGGCCTAATTTCCAAAACTATCAACTACAAGCTTTACTTGCCATCCAATCCCTTTCGACTATTAAAAAGGGCACTAGCCTTTACAATTTTCAATTGAATGATTCCTTTTTGAAGTATCTATGACAACACTTTCTATAAAACAAAACCTGATATGCCCCCAAGGCATAACTTACAACCCTTTCCCTGAGGGCTGTGGGGGGAGTGTCATCCTCAGAAATATAATTGCCAGACTTTTTAACTGTGTCAAACAAAATCGCTATCTCAAAATTTTGATTGGATGTGTTTGGGGAAATGGTGGATGTAAGAGGGGTGTTACTTATCCTCCAATCACTTTTTACTATTAAATAGGGCACAAGCTCTTCTAATTTCCAATCAAATGAGCCCTTTTTGAAGTTTCTACAACATAACTATCTATAAAAACCTTATATGCCTCCAGGACATAGCTTAAAACCCTTGCCCCAAGGGCTCTGAGGGGGTTATCATCCTCAAAGACCTAGTTTCTAAAACTTTTAACTATGTTGAACAAAATGGCTATCTAAAAATTTTGATTAGATGTCTTAGGGGAAAAGCTGAGCATGAGAGGAAGGTTAGTTGCCCTCAAATCACTTTTGACTATTAAAAAGGGCACTAGCCCTTTGAATTTCCAATCAAATGAGCCCTTTTTCAAGTTTCTATGGCAAAGCTTTCAATAAAAACCTTATATGCCCCCAGGGCATAACTTACAACCCTTACCATGAGGGCTGGGGGGGGGGGGAGTGTCATCCACAGAGATATATTTTCCAGAGCTTTAAACTACTTTGAACAAAATGGCTATCTCAAAATTTTTATTGGATGTGTTTGGGGAAATGGTGGGCGTGGAAGGGGTGTTAGTTGCCTTCCAATCACTTTTGACTATTAAAAAGGGCACAAGCCACTCCAATTTCCAATCAAATGAGCCCTTTTTGAAGTTTCCAAAACAATGCTTTCTATAAAAAAACCTTATATGCCCCCAGGGCATAACTTACAACCCTTGCCCTGAGGGCTGTGGGGGAGTGTCCTCCTAAAACATAATTTCTATCTGGAAATCAACTATGCTGAACAAAATGGCTATCTCAAAATTTTGATTGGATGTGTTTGGGGAAATGGTGGGTGTGGAAGGGGTGTTAGTTGCCTTCCAATCACTTTGACTATTAAAAAGGGCACAAGCCACTCCAATTTCCAATCAAATGAGCCATTTTCAAAGTTTCTACCATAACTCCTTTGATACAAAGTGCTCTGGTCTAAGACCAAGAACCAAAAATAAATAATACATTGTGCCAATACTGTTCTTTACTTAGGCAGTGCTATTGCTATTGCTCTGCCTATGATTGATGGCATCACAAACACTGGAGATGGATACTACAAAACCTGTACTTATGGTAGGCTCAGAGAGCCTTTTGTTGAGTTCCTTTTCAAAAGCCTGTTCAAGCTGAGGATCAAGTGCAGAGAACTTGGAAGTGTAGTAGCCAGTCTACTCTTCCTCCAAGGAGCTTGTATGGGGAGGTTCTGAATGCTTATCACTTCTGTTATTTTTCCCAATTTCCAAACCAGGGAGGGGTTGATTTAGATACAAGCACTGTTTTCTTTTATAATACAAGCACAATGCTGAGCTGAACATTTAGCAAATTTGCATTCCATATACAATCAAATTTCATTAACTGTGCCCACTTTAGGCCTACCACTGTCACACCACAGCTGAAACTAAAACCATGACCAATGACAGGCTTCACAAAGCTTGGGGTTTCCATTCCACTTTGATATTTTGTTTCTGTCACCCTCTACTTGTGCACAACTTCAGAGCAATAGGTAGTCAGCATAAAACAAATATGATAAAAATATAATAGTTTAGAAATAAATTTTGGCTATATATTTGCACATCCAGGGATTGGGGGGGGGGGGGGGGGTAAAGCATAGTCTATATTAAATACATAACCTAACCTAGCCTAGGTATCCTCCCCCCCCCTAAACTCCAAAAACTAGTCAGCATAAAAATAGGTAGTCAGCATAAAACAAAATATGATAAAAACATAATAGCTTAGAAAGAAATTTTGGCTATATATTTGCACATCCAGGGATTGGGGGGTAAAGCATAGTCTATATTAAATACATAACCTAACCTAGCCTCGGTATCCTTTTCTCCCCTAAACTCCAAAAAACTGAAGTTTCAATATTGTAACACAATGATAAATTAGTGTTTGCAATTCTCAGCATACAAAATCACTGTTAAAAGAACCAGTTTGACTAGTTTCTTTGGCATCTTCCCTGTACAATTTATTGTGTGGGTTGCAGCTAATAGAACAGTACCAATTCATTTGCAACAAAAATGATTATTATATTGGGAAAGAGCATAAACAAAGGCATCAAGAGGTATGTTTACTTTATTTGTAAGTCATTAATATGAACTGCTAAATATTTACCTTTTTGCCCTGAATTCATGATAGCCAAAAGTGGCTACTTTAGCCACTTTTGGCTATCATGGAAAGGAGTTAGGTAGGGAGAATGGAACTTTCATGAATGGATCTACCAGCTAAAGTAGGCCTATGTCCCAGGAAGGTATTTTGAAGTATCCTACCTACCTCCATTCCTTCTCTCTCTAGAGGGTCCTGACATTTAAAAATTTGTGTTATAAAAGTGAAACCTTGCAAGATAGATCTTCTGCTTAAATAGAGTAGCCTACAGCAAAATTATTTTCAACTTCACAATTTTGCTCAGTCCCAATTTTATAAGGTTTTAAAGATAGGCTATGTATGTACATTTCCTAAATTTTGAAAAAAATTGATATGGATTGAAATTCTACTCAAATAACAGGAATTATATTTTCAGAACTAAAGTCAGAGAAAAAGAAGCTGAAAACTGAAAATTAAGGTAGCCTAAATGTGATTTTGTCAAAATTTCCATTGGTTTATTCCTATTGTGTAGGCAAATTTCAGGATCCTCTAGATAGAGAAGGAGTAGAGGGTGGTACTTCAAAATACCTTCCCAGGGCATGTTTTAGCCTGTAGACCCATCCCTGAAAGTTTCATTTTCCTAACCTAATGCCTTTTCAAGACAGCCAAAAGTAGCTAAAGTAGAATTTGACCTGGTAAAATTCTACTTTAGTTACTTTTTGCTATCTTGGAAAGGGGTTGGGATAGGAAAATGAAACTTTCAGGGATGGATCTACATGCTAAGGTATGTCCTGGGAAGGTACTTTGAAGTACATACCTCCACTCCTCCCCCCTCTATATAATGGTAAATTACTGCACATTACTAGTTGTTTTAGCTCACATTTCATCCTATATTACTATCATAATTATAAATCACTGCTTACCTTACACAACTTCAGCTTTTAACCTTGTTCATTAAAATATATTCCAAAATCCTATTTTCATTTAACAGTCCATCCCTTCAACTTATTTACTATCTAGCTGACATTGCTTATGGAACCCGTTTGTGATGTCACAACTTTGCTTATCATAACCCCTTTAACAGTAGCATGCAGATGCCATGGGGTAAAAGACAACTCTATGTTGATAAGCCATTTAAACTTTATTAATTAGGGAAAGGATTTGACAAGAGATAGACCAGTAAAAAAAATCCAAATTGTTTTTAGAGGACAAATTATGTTATGAGAAGATGTTTTTATTTTTATAGGTCCATGCGCTCATGAAGCTTTTTAAATATTTCTGAAGCACTAATTGATACAGCGCTACAAACATCAAAATTGACTTTAGAAGACAAGTTACGTCATGGGAAGATGTTTTTGAAATCCCCCTCCCCAAAACTCAAAAATTTCTAAAATTCTACTTAAGAAGCTTTTTAAATATTTCTAAAGCACTAATAGATAGAGTGCTACAAATATCAGAATCGATTTCAGAGGAAAAATTATGTTATGGGAAGATGTTTTTGAAATCCCCCTTCCCCTCAAACTCAAAATTTTACAAAATTTTACTTTAGAGGCTTTTTTAAATATTTCTAAAGAGCTAAGACATAGAGCGCTACAAACATCAGAATCAACTTTAGAGGACAAATTATGTTATGGGAAGATGTTCTTGAAATCTCCCTTCCCCCCAAACTCAAAATTTTCCAAAATTCTACTTTAGATGTTTTTTTAAATATTTCTAAAGCGCTAAGACATAGAACGCTACAAACATCAGAATCGACTTTAGAGGGATAATTTATGTCATGGGAAGATGTTTTTGAAATCCCCCTCCCCCCAAACTCAAAATTTTCTAAAATTCTACTCTAGAAGCTTTTTAAATATTTCCAAAGTACTAACAGATAGCACGCTAAAAACATCAGAATCGACTTTAGTGGCCAAATTAATTCTACAATAATTCCCCCTTCCCCCCAAAATCAATTTTTTTTTAAAATCCCCCTTTGCCCCAAACTCAAAATTTTCCAAAATTCTACTTTAGAAGCTTTTTTAAATATTTCTAAAGCGCTAAGACATAGAGCACTACAAACATCAGAATCCACTTTAGAGGACAAGTTATGTCATGGGAAGATGTTTTTGAAATCCCCCTTCCCCACAAATTCAAATTTTTTTTAAAATTCTACTCTAGAAGCTTTTTAAATATTTCCAAAGCACTAATAGATAGCGTGCTAAAAACATCAGAATCGACTTTAGAGGCCAAATTAATTCTACAATAATTCTCCCTTCCCCCCAAACTCAAAATTTTTTGAAATCCCCCTTCATCCCAAACTCAAAATTTTCCAAAATTCTACTTTAGAAGCTTTTTTAAATATTTCTAAAGCGTCAAGACATAGAGTGCTACAAACATCAGAATCCACTTTAGAGGACAAGTTATGTCATGGGGAGATGTTTTTTGAAATCCCCCTTCCCCCAAAACTCAAAATTTTCCAAAATTCTACTTTAGATGTTTTTTTTAAATATTTCTAAAGCGCTAAGACATAGAGCGCTACAAACATCAGAATCGACTTTAGAGGACAATTTATGTCATGGGAAGATGTTTTTGAAATCCCCTTCCCCACAAACTCAAAATTTTCTAAAATTCTACTCTAGAAGCTTTTTAAATATTTCCAAAGTACTAAAAGATAGCACGCTAAAAACATCAGAATCGACTTTAGTGGCCAAATTAATTCTACAATAATTCCCCCTTCCCCCCAAAATCAATTTTTTTTTTTAAATCCCCCTTTGCCCCAAACTCAAAATTTTCCAAAATTCTACTTTAGAAGCTTTTTTAAATATTTCTAAAGCGCTAAGACATAGAGCACTACAAACATCAGAATCGACTTTAGAGGACAAGTTATGTCATGGGAAGATGTTTTTGAAATCCCCCTTCCCCACAAACTCAAAATTTTCTAAAATTATACTCTAGAAGCTTTTTAAATATTTCCAAAGCACTAATAGATAGCATGCTAAAAACATCAGAATCCACTTTAGAGGCCAAATTAATTCTACAATAATTCTCCCTTCCCCCCAAACTCAAAATTTTTTGAAATCCCCCTTCATCCCAAACTCAAAATTTTCCGAAATTCTACTTCAGAAGCTTTTTTAAATATTTGTAAAGCGTCAAGACATAGAGTGCTACAAACATCAGAATCCACTTTAGAGGACAAGTTATGTCATGGGGAGATGTTTTTTGAAATCCCCCTTCCCCCAAACTCAAAATTTTCTAGAATTTTACTCTAGAAGCTTCTTCGATATTTCCAAAGCACTAATAGATAGCATGCTAAAAACATCAGAATCGACTTTAGAGGCCAAATTAATTCTACAATAATTCCCCCTTCCCCCAAACTCAAATTTTTTTAAAAATCCCCCTTTGCCCCAAACTCAAAATTTTCCAAAATTCTACTTTAGAAGCTTTTTTTAAATATTTCTAAAGCGCTAAGACATAGAGCACTACAAACATCAGAATCGACTTGAAGTACAACAAAATTATTTCAGCTTCAAAACTTTGCTCAATCCCAACTTATAAGGTTTTAAATATATGCAAATACATATCCTAAATTTTGGAAATAAAACATTGATATGGCTTGAAATTCTGCTCAAATGATTTTCAGAACTAAAGCCAGAGAAAAAGAAACTGATAACTGAAAATTAAGGTAAAATGTTGTTTTGTCAAAATTTCAATGGGTAATGGGTATTTTTAAAACATCTTCCCATGACATAACTTGTAACATTGATATGGCTTAAAATTCTGCTCAAATAACTGAAATTGCGTTTTCAGAACTAAAGCCAGAGAAAAAGAAACTGATAACTGAAAATTAAGGTAAAATGTTGTTTTGTCAAAATTTCAATGGGTATTTCAAAAACATCTTCCCATGACATAATTTGTCCTCTAAAGTTGATTCTGATGTTTGTAGCACTCTATGTCTTAGCGCTTTAGAAATATTTAAAAAAGCTTCTAAAGTGGAATTTTGGAAATTTTTGAGTTTGGGGCAAAGGGGGATTTCGAAAAAAATTTTGAGTTTGGGGGGAAGGGGGAATTATTGTAGAATTAATTTGGCCTCTAAAGCGATTCTGATGCTTGTAGCACGCTATCTATTGGTGCCTTAGAAATATTTAAAAAGCTTCTAGAGTAGAATTTTGAAAATTTTGAGTTTTGGGCAAAGGGGGATTTCAAAAACATCTCCCCATGACATAACTTGTCCTCTAAAGTCGATTCTGATGTTTGTAGCGCTCTATGTCTTAGCGCTTTAGAAATATTTAAAAAAGCTTCTAAAGTAGAATTTTGGAAAATTTTGAGTTTGGGGGGAAGGGGGAATTATTGTAGAATTAATTTGGCCTCTAACGTTGATTCTGATGTTTGTAGTGCTCTATGTCTTAGCACTTTAGATATATTTAAAAAAGCTTCTAAAGTAGAATTTTGGAAAATTTTGGGGGGGGGAAGGGGGATTTCAAGAAACACCTTCCCATAACATAATTTGTCCTCTAAAGTTGATTCTGATGTTTGCAGTGCTCTATGTCTTAGTGCTTTAGAAATATTTAAAAAAGCTTCTAACATAAAATTTTGGAAATTTTGAGTTTGGGGGGAAGAGGATTTCAAAAACATCTTCCCATAACAAAATTTGTCCTCTGAAGTCGATTCTGATATTTGTAGTGCACTATCTATTAGTGCTTTAGAAATATTTAAAAAGCTTCTTAAGTAGAATTTTAGACATTTTTGAGTTTTGGGGAGGGGGATTTCAAAAACATCTTCCCATCACATAACTCTACCCTTGCACTGGGAACTCTGAGGGGGTTATCATCCTACAAGACCTAACTTCTAGAACGTTCAACTACGTTGAACAAAACGGATATGTCAAAATTTTAATTCGATGTGTTTGGGAAAATGGTGGGCGTGAGAGTTAGCCGCTATCCAATCACTCTCAACTATTAAAAAAGGCACTAGCCCTTTCAATTTCCAATTGAATGAGTCCTTTTGAAATTTCTACGACAACGCTTTCAATAAAAACTTTATATGCCCCAGGGCATAACTTACAACCCTTGCACTGAGGGCTCTGAGGGGGTTATCATCCTAAAAGACCTAATTTCCAGAACTTTCAACTACGTTGAACAAAAGGGATATCTCAAAATTTTAATTCGATATGTTTGGGAAAATTGTGGGCGTGAGAGGGGCGTTAGTCGCTATCCAATCACTTTCAACTATTAAAAAGGCACTAGCCCTTTCAATTTCCAATTGAATGAGCCCTTTTGAAGTTTCTATGACATCGCCCTCAATAAAAACTTTATATGCCCCCAGGGCATAACTTACAACCCTTGCCCTGAGGGCTGTGGGGGGAGGGTTGTCATCCTTAAGGACCTAATTTCCAAAACTTTCAACTACGTTGAATAAAATAGCTATCTAAAAATTTTGATGGATGTGTTTGGGGAAAAGGTGGGCATGAGAAGGGGATTAGTTGCCCTCAAATCACTTTCAACTATTAAAAAGGATACTAGCCCTTTGAATTTCAAATCGAATGAGCCCTTTTCAAGTTTCTACGACAAAGATTTCAATAAAAACCTTATATGCCCCAGGGCATAACTTATAATCCTTGCCCTGAGGGTTGTGGGGGATTGTCCTCCTCAAAAATATATTTTCTATCTTGAAATCAACTATGCTGCATAAAATGGCTATCTCAAAATTTTTATTGGATATGTTTAGGGGAATGATGGGCGTGGGGGGGGGGCTAGTAGCCCTCCAATCACTCTCGACTATTAAAAAGGGCACTAGCCCTTTGAATTTCCAATCGAATGAGCTTTTTTGAAGTTTATACGACAACACCTTCTTTTAAAACCTTATATGCCCCCAGGGCATAACTTAAAACCCTTGCCCTGAGGGTTGTGGGGGAGTGTCCTCCTCAAAAACATATTTTCTATCTGGAAATCAACTACACTGAACAAAATGGCTATCTCGAAATTTTGGTTGGATGTGTTTGGGGAAATGAAGGGCGTGGCGGGGGGAGGTAGTTGCCCTTCAATCACTTTCGACTATTAAAAAGGGCACTAGCCCTTTGAATTTCCAATCGAATGAGCTTTTTTGAAGTTTCTACGACAACGCCTTCTATAAAAACCTTATATGCCCCCAGGGCATAACTTAAAACCCTTGCCCTGAGGGTTGTGGGGGAGTGTCCTTCTCAAAAACATATTTTCTATCTGGAAATCAATTGCGCTGAACAACATGGCTATCTCAAAATTTTGGTTGGATGTGTTTGGGGGAATGATGGGTGTGGGGGGGATAGTTGCCCTCCAGTCACTTTCGAATATTAAAAAGGGTACTAGCCCTTCGATTTTCCAATTGAATGAGCCTGTTTTGAAGTTTCTTCGACAACGCCTTCTATAAAAACCTTACAACCCCAAGGGCATAACTTAAAACCCTTGCCCTGAGGGTTGTGGGGGAGTGTCCTTCTCCAAAACATATTTTCTATCTGGAAATCAACTACGCTGAACAAAATGGCTATCTCAAAATTTTGATTGGATGTGTTTGGGGG
Source organism: Artemia sinica (assembly GCA_027921565.1). Taxonomy (NCBI): domain Eukaryota; kingdom Metazoa; phylum Arthropoda; class Branchiopoda; order Anostraca; family Artemiidae; genus Artemia; species Artemia sinica. Next base: position 28,521 of record JAPEVW010000890.1, read on the forward strand.
AATGATGGGCGTGGGAAGGGTGGACTAGTTGCCCTCCAATCACTTTCGACTATTAAAAACGGCACTAGAACTCTCAATTTCCAATCGAATGAGCCCCTTTTGAAGTTTCTACGACGACCCCTTCCATATGAAGTGCCCTGCTCTAAAGGAAAAAAAAATAGTACATTGTGCCAACATTGTTCTTATATGCCCTCAGGGAATAACTTAAAACCCTTGCTCCAAGGGTTGTGGGGAGTGTCCTCCTCAAAAACATATTTTCTATCTGGAAATCAACTACGCTGAACAAAATGGCTATCTCAAAATTTTGATTGGATGTGTTTGGGGGAATGATGGGCGTGGGGGGGGCTAGTTGCCCTCCAATCACTTTCGACTATTAAAAAGGGCACTGGCCACTCCAATTTCCAATCGAATGAGCCCTTTTCGAAGTTTCTACGACAACTCCTTTGAAACGAAGTGCCTGGTTGGAGAAAAAAACACATTGTGCCCACATAGTTCTTTACTTAGGCAGTGCTAGCGCGCTGCCTATGATTCCAATATACGATACATAAAGTTTAGTGTTACCCATCAAAGGCTACAAGCCTGAGAAAATTTGACTGATTTTTGAAAAATGTGGGAAACATCCCCTAAAAGCTAAAAAATCTTATTTAAAATAACACCATCAAATTTGGGGTATCAGAGAGCCTTACTGTAGGGAGTTTCAAGCTCCTATCTGCAAAAACGTGGAATTTTGTATTTTTTGCAAGAAGAAAGATCATGAATATGTGATTATTTGCTTTTTTTGTTCCAAGGGTTGATTGTATCCAACCAATGGCCCTAGAATATCGGGATGGGGCTCATTCAAATGATATTATAAGTTCTAGTGCCATTTTTAAGTGACCAAAAAGATTGGAGGGCAACTAGCCTCCCTTCCATGCTCTTTTTCCCCCAAAATTGCCTGATCAAAATTCTAAATAGCCATTTTGTTCAGCATAGTTGAAAAGGTCCGATAACTATGCCTTTTACTAGCCTATATGGCTCATTTTTCAGTTTTCATTGGATTTGGGAAAATTAGCTTCAACTTTCCTAAATGTATATATATAAAAAACCCATTGATATAGCTTAAAATCTAACTCAAATAACAGGGATCATATTTTCAGAACTAAAACCAGAGAAAAAACCCCTGAAAATTAAGGTATAATGCTGTTTTGTCACAATTCCAATAGGAAGCCTATAGACCTATCAAGTAGCCTAGGCAAATTTTTAAGACACAAAAATCAGAACAGGGTTAGGTACTTGTCTGTTATAGCATCTATGTTATAGTGCCTATGTAGCCTATATAGAAGCTAAGTAGAACCGGTTTCTTGGTTAGTATCTTTCAGCTTAGCATGAGACCAACAAAGACAAGTGATAGAATAGATGGGAAATATATAATTTGGGCTATACATTTGCATATTAGGGGGGGGGGGGGGGGGGGGGTAAAGTATATGGAGTGTGAAATTAGAAAACAAATCTTACTTCATAATATTCAGAATAATTGTATCTAACATATTTTACATACATATTTTACAAAATATATGTTGTACCCACATCAATGTAACTATAAAAATGTCAAGCTTTCCAATCACTTTCGACCTATTAAAAATGGCACTAGCCCTTTCAATTTCCAATTAAATGAGCCCTTTTTGAGTTTCTACAACAATGCTTTCTTTAAACACCTTATATGCCCAAGGGCATAAATTACAACCCTTGCCCTGAGGGCTGTGAGGGGGTTGTCATCCTCAAAGACCTAATTTCCAGAACTTTCAACTATGTTAAACAAAATGGCTATCTCAAAATTTTGATTGGATGTGTTTGGGGAAATGGTGGGCATGAGAGGGGCGTTAATTGCTCTCCAACCACTTTCAACTATTAAAAAAGACACTGGCCCTTTCAATTTCCAATCAAATGAGCCCTTTTGAAGTTTCTACAACAATGCTTTCAATAAAAACCTTATATACCCCCAGGGCATAACTTACAACCCTTGCCCTGAGGGCTAGGGGAGGTTGTCATCCTCAAAGGCCTAATTTCCAAAACTATCAACTACAAGCTTTACTTGCCATCCAATCCCTTTCGACTATTAAAAAGGGCACTAGCCTTTACAATTTTCAATTGAATGATTCCTTTTTGAAGTATCTATGACAACACTTTTCTATAAAACAAAACCTGATATGCCCCAAGGCATAACTTACAACCCCTTTCCCTGAGGGCTGTGGGGGGAGTGTCATCCTCAGAAATATAATTGCCAGACTTTTTAACTGTGTCAAACAAAATCGCTATCTCAAAATTTTGATTGGATGTGTTTGGGGAAATGGTGGATGTAAGAGGGGTGTTACTTATCCTCCAATCACTTTTTACTATTAAAAGGGCATAAGCTCTTCTAATTTCCAATCAAATGAGCCCTTTTTGAAGTTTCTACAACATAACTATCTATAAAAACCTTATATGCCTCCAGGACATAGCTTAAAAACCCTTGCCCCAAGGGCTCTGAGGGGGTATCATCCTCAAAGACCTAGTTTCTAAAACTTTTAACTATGTTGAACAAAATGGCTATCTAAAAATTTTGATTAGATGTCTTAGGGGAAAAGCTGAGCATGAGAGGAAGGTTAGTTGCCCTCAAATCACTTTTGACTATTAAAAAGGGCACTAGCCCTTTGAATTTCCAATCAAATGAGCCCTTTTTCAAGTTTCTATGGCAAAGCTTTCAATAAAAACCTTATATGCCCCCAGGGCATAACTTACAACCCTTACCATGAGGGCTGGGGGGGGGGGGAGTGTCATCCACAGAGATATATTTTCCAGAGCTTTAAAACTACTTTGAACAAAATGGCTATCTCAAAATTTTGATTGGATGTGTTTGGAGAAATGGTGGGCATGGAAGGGGGGTGTTAGTTGTCTTCCAATCACTTTTGACTATTAAAACAGGCACTAGCCATTTCAATTTCCAATCAAATGAGCCCTTTTTGAAGTTTCCAAAACAATGCTTTCTATAAAAAAACCTTATATGCCCCCAGGGCATAACTTACAACCCTTGCCTGAGGGCTGTGGGGGAGTGTCCTCCTAAAACATAATTTCTATCTGGAAATCAACTATGCTGAACAAAATGGCTATCTCAAAATTTTGATTGGATGTGTTTGGGGAAATGGTGGGTGTGGAAGGGGTGTTAGTTGCCTTCCAATCACTTTTGACTATTAAAAAGGGGCACAAGCCACTCCAATTTCCAATCAAATGAGCCATTTTCAAAGTTTCTACCATAACTCCTTTGATACAAAGTGCTCTGGTCTAAGACCAAGAACCAAAAATAAATAATACATTGTGCCAATACTGTTCTTTACTTAGGCAGTGCTATTGCTATTGCTCTGCCTATGATTGATGGCATCACAAACACTGGAGATGGATACTACAAAACCTGTACTTATGGTAGGCTCAGAGAGCCTTTTGTTGAGTTCCTTTTCAAAAGCCTGTTCAAGCTGAGGATCAAGTGCAGAGAACTTGGAAGTGTAGTAGCCAGTCTACTCTTCCTCCAAGGAGCTTGTATGGGGAGGTTCTGAATGCTTATCACTTCTGTTATTTTTCCCAATTTCCAAACCAGGGAGGGGTTGATTTAGATACAAGCACTGTTTTCTTTTATAATACAAGCACAATGCTGAGCTGAACATTTAGCAAATTTGCATTCCATATACAATCAAATTTCATTAACTGTGCCCACTTTAGGCCTACCACTGTCACACCACAGCTGAAACTAAAACCATGACCAATGACAGGCTTCACAAAGCTTGGGGTTTCCATTCCACTTTGATATTTTGTTTCTGTCACCCTCTACTTGTGCACAACTTCAGAGCAATAGGTAGTCAGCATAAAACAAATATGATAAAAATATAATAGTTTAGAAATAAATTTTGGCTATATATTTGCACATCCAGGGATTGGGGGGGGGGGGGGGGTAAAGCATAGTCTATATTAAATACATAACCTAACTAGCCTAGGTATCCTCCCCCCCCCCCCCCTAAACTCCAAAAACTAGTCAGCATAAAAATAGGTAGTCAGCATAAAACAAATATGATAAAAACATAATAGCTTAGAAAGAAATTTTGGCTATATATTTGCACATCCAGGGATTGGGGGTAAAGCATAGTCTATATTAAATACATAACCTAACCTAGCCTCGGTATCCTTTTCTCCCTAAACTCCAAAAAACTGAAGTTTCAATATTGTAACACAATGATAAATTAGTGTTTGCAATTCTCAGCATACAAAATCACTTGTTAAAAGAACCAGTTTGACTAGTTTCTTTGGCATCTTCCCTGTACAATTTATTGTGTGGGTTGCAGCTAATAGAACAGTACACAATTCATTTGCAACAAAAATGATTATTATATTGGGAAAGAGCATAAAACAAAGGCATCAAGAGGTATGTTTACTTTATTTGTAAGTCATTAATATGAACTGCTAAATATTTACCTTTTTGCCCTGAATTCATGATAGCCAAAAGTGGCTACTTTAGCCACTTTTGGCTATCATGGAAAGGAGTTAGGTAGGGAGAATGGAACTTTCATGAATGGATCTACCAGCTAAAGTAGGCCTATGTCCCAGGAAGGTATTTTGAAGTATCCTACCTACCTCCATTCCTTCTCTCTCTAGAGGGTCCTGACATTTAAAAATCTGTGTTATAAAAGTGAAACCTTGCAAGATAGATCTTCTGCTTAAATAGAGTAGCCTACAGCAAAAATATTTTCAACTTCACAATTTTGCTCAGTCCCAATTTTATAAGGTTTTAAAGATAGGCTATGTATGTACATTTCCTAAATTTTGAAAAAAATTGATAGGATTGAAATTCTACTCAAATAACAGGAATTATATTTTCAGAACTAAAGTCAGAGAAAAAGAAGCTGAAAACTGAAAATTAAGGTAGCCTAAATGTGATTTTGTCAAAATTTCCATTGGTTTATTCCTATTGTGTAGGCAAATTTCAGGATCCTCTAGATAGAGAAGGAGTAGAGGGTGGTACTTCAAAATACCTTCCCAGGGGCATGTTTTAGCCTGTAGACCCATCCCTGAAAGTTTCATTTTCTAACCTAATGCCTTTTCAAGACAGCCAAAAGTAGCTAAAGTAGAATTTGACCTGGTAAAATTCTACTTAGTTACTTTTGCTATCTTGGAAAGGGGTTGGGATAGGAAAATGAAACTTTCAGGGATGGATCTACATGCTAAGGTATGTCTGGGAAGGTACTTTGAAGTACATAACCTCCACTCCTCCCCCCTCTATATAATGGTAAATTATTGCACATTACTAGTTGTTTTAGCTCACATTTCATCCTATATTACTATCATAATTATAAATCACTGCTTACCTTACACAACTTCAGCTTTTAACCTGTTCATTAAAATATATTCCAAAATCCTATTTTCATTTAACAGTCCATCCCTTCAACTTATTTACTATCTAGCTGACATTGCTTATGGAACCCGTTTGTGATGTCACAACTTTGCTTATCATAACCCCTTTAACAGTAGCATGCAGATGCCATGGGGTAAAAGACAACTCTATGTTGATAAGCCATTTAAACTTTATTAATTAGGGAAAGGATTTGACAAGAGATAGACCAGTAAAAAAAATCCAAATTGTTTTTAGAGGACAAATTATGTTATGAGAAGATGTTTTTATTTTTATAGGTCCATGCGCTCATGAAGCTTTTTAAATATTTCTGAAGCACTAATTGATACAGCACTACAAACATCAAAATTGACTTTAGAAGACAAGTTACGTCATGGGAAGATGTTTTTGAAATCCCCCTCCCCAAAACTCAAAAATTTCTAAAATTCTACTAAGAAGCTTTTTAAATATTTCTAAAGCACTAATAGATAGAGTGCTACAAATATCAGAATCGATTTCAGAGGAAAATTATGTTATGGGAAGATGTTTTTGAAATCCCTCTTCCCCTCAAACTCAAAATTTTACAAAATTTTACTTTAGAGGCTTTTTTAAATATTTCTAAAGAGCTAAGACATAGAGCGCAACAAACATCAGAATCAACTTTAGAGGAAAAATTATGTTATGGGAAGATGTTTTTGAAATCCCTCTTCCCCTCAAACTCAAAATTTTACAAAATTTTACTTTAGAGGCTTTTTTAAATATTTCTAAAGCGCTAAGACATAGAACGCTACAAACATCAGAATCGACTTTAGAGGGATAATTTATGTCATGGGAAGATGTTTTTGAAATCCCCCTCCCCCCAAACTCAAAATTTTCTAAAATTCTACTCTAGAAGCTTTTTAAATATTTCCAAAGTACTAACAGATAGCACGCTAAAAACATCAGAATCGACTTTAGTGGCCAAATTAATTCTACAATAATTCCCCCTTCCCCCAAAATCAATTTTTTTTTAAAATCCCCCTTTGCCCCAAACTCAAAATTTTCCAAAATTCTACTTTAGAAGCTTTTTTAAATATTTCTAAAGCGCTAAGACATAGAGCACTACAAACATCAGAATCGACTTGAAGTACAACAAAATTATTTCAGCTTCAAAACTTTGCTCAATCCCAACTTATAAGGTTTTAAATATATGCAAATACATATCCTAAATTTTGGAAATAAAACATTGATATGGCTTGAAATTCTGCTCAAATGATTTTCAGAACTAAAGCCAGAGAAAAAGAAACTGATAACTGAAAATTAAGGTAAAATGTTGTTTTGTCAAAATTTCAATGGGTAATGGGTATTTTTAAAACATCTTCCCATGACATAACTTGTAACATTGATATGGCTTAAAATTCTGCTCAAATAACTGAAATTGCGTTTTCAGAACTAAAGCCAGAGAAAAAGAAACTGATAACTGAAAATTAAGGTAAAATGTTGTTTTGTCAAAATTTCAATGGGTATTACGAAAACATCTTCCCATGACATAACTTGTCCTCTAAAGTTGATTCTGATGTTTGTAGCACTCTATGTCTTAGCGCTTTAGAAATATTTAAAAAGCTTCTAAAGTGGAATTTTGGAAATTTTTGAGTTTGGGGCAAAGGGGGATTTCGAAAAAAATTTTGAGTTTGGGGGGAAGGGGGAATTATTGTAGAATTAATTTGGCCTCTAAAGCGATTCTGATGCTTGTAGCACGCTATCTATTGGTGCCTTAGAAATATTTAAAAAGCTTCTAGAGTAGAATTTTGAAATTTTGAGTTTTGGGCAAAGGGGGATTTCAAAAACATCTTCCCATGACATAACTTGTCCTCTAAAGTTGATTCTGATGTTTGTAGCGCTCTATGTCTTAGCGCTTTAGAAATATTTAAAAAGGCTTCTAAAGTAGAATTTTGGAAAATTTTGAGTTTGGGGGGAAGGGGGAATTATTGTAGAATTAATTTGGCCTCTAAACGTTGATTCTGATGTTTGTAGTGCTCTATGTCTTAGCACTTTAGATATATTTAAAAAAGCTTCTAAAGTAGAATTTTGGAAAATTTTGAGTTTGGGGGGGGAAGGGTGATTTCAAGAACACCTTCCCATAACATAATTTGTCCTCTAAAGTTGATTCTGATGTTTGTAGTGCTCTATGTCTTAGTGCTTTAGAAATATTTAAAAAAGCTTCTAACATAAAATTTTGGAAATTTTGAGTTTGGGGGGAAGAGGATTTCAAAAACATCTTCCCATAACAAAATTTGTCCTCTGAAGTCGATTCTGACATTTGTAGTGCACTATCTATTAGTGCTTTAGAAATATTTAAAAAGCTTCTTAAGTAGAATTTTAGACATTTTTGAGTTTTGGGAGGGGGATTTCAAAAACATCTTCCCATGACATAACTTGTCTTCTAAAGTCAATTCTGATGTTTGTAGCCCTCTATCAATTAGTGCTTTATAAATATTTAAAAAGCTTCTAAAGTAGAATTTTAGAAAATTTTGAGTTTTGGGGGAAGGGGGATTTTAAAAACCTCTTCCCGTGATATAACGTGTCCTCTGAAGTTGATTCTGATGCTTTTAGCACTCTATCAATTAGTGCTTTAGAAATATCTTAAAAGCTTCTAAAGTAGAATTTTTGACAATTTTGAGTTTGGGGGAGGGGGGATTTCAAAAACACCTTCCCATGACATAACTTGTCTTCTAAAGTCAATTCTGATGTTTTTAGGGCACTATCTATTAGTGCTTTGGAAATATTTAAAAAGCTTCTAGAGTAGAATTCTAGAAAATTTTGAGTTTGAGGCAAAGGGGGATTTCAAAAACATCTTCCCATGACATAAATTGTCCTCTAAAGTCGATTCTGATTTTTGTAGCACTCCATCTGTCTTGGCGCTTTAGAAATATTTAAAAAAGCTTCTAAAGTAGAATTTTGGAAAATTTTGAGTTTGGGGCGAAGGGGGATTTCAAAAAAAATTTGAGTTTGGGGGGAAGGGGGAATTATTGTAGAATTAATTTGGCCTCTAAAGTTGATTCTGATGTTTTTAGGGCACTATCTATTAGTGCTTTGGAAATATTTAAAAAGCTTCTAGAGTAGAATTCTAGAAAATTTTGAGTTTGGGGGAAGGGGGATTTCAAAAACATCTTCCCATGACATAAATTGTCCTCTAAAGTCGATTCTGATGTTTGTAGCACTCTATGTCTTGGCACTTTAGAAATATTTAAAAAAGCCTCTAAAGTAAAATTTTGAGTTTGGGGCAAAGGGGGATTTCAAAAACATCTTCCCATAACATAATTTGTCCTCTGAAGTTGATTCTGATATTTGTAGCGCTCTATCTATTAGTGCTTTAGAAATATTTAAAAAGCTT
>JAPEVW010000891.1:0-37263 GCA_027921565.1 Artemia sinica
AGTCTTCCATCAACAAAAGAAAAATCAATTATATTACGTCTTTTGAATTATCGCGGTTGATATTTAGACTCGCGAAATGTTTTTTTATTGACGAGAAAAATCCTAAACACTAGAAAGATCTTATTTTCAAAACAGAAGGAACTTGAAAAATCCACTAACTCCCCAGAATTCAACTGCCGCACACAGTTGGGAGTGAATGGACTGGTATTAAATCTTCACCGAGATTTTTTACGAATGTTCCTGTAAATTCCACCGTAGAACTTGGGAATTCTGATATATTTTCTAAAACTTGTCTCCCCTCTCCTCTGAATAGTGTGCCCAACGAAAAGAATTTCAACGTACGACGTTCCCTGATTTCCCCAGCGCGGTGCTTTTCAAATGTTTCAACACTTTCAACAGCTTGATGCGTATGATTTATCCGACAAGCGATTCGTGTGGTAATCCACCTTCTATCTCTTTCTTAACTTCCATGATTGCATTTATGTATTCCTTTTAAAATTAAAAATAGTCTTTTAAGTTGGTTTAAACAATATTCGATGAAGGCGCAACAGTCGTCTCACTTTGAATTATTGTAGTCTAGATTTTAAAATTCAAGGTTCATTCAATTCGTAATTCAGCTAAAATTTTATAGTAGCAGAATGCGTAAAACCCTTCATCCAAACTTCACCTAATTAAAATTCAGTTTCAAATAAGAGAGAAATTCAACTTACAAACAAATTGGAATTGATCCCAGAAGACATGTCAAAACTCGTTTTTTACCCTCTTATCTAACCGTCTTATTTTCCTTCGAAAGTACAATGACTCATAGCATAACAAAAATTAAATAATCAGTTGATACACACATATACCACGGGGAGAGGATGAAGTCCCTTTGATCCCAAGGTTTTTACTGGGGGCCCCGTTCTACTTCTTGTTCTCCTCAGACCTTCTCTCCTGAAGACGGCTCGCGATTTTTTCCTTGTTTTTTTTTTTTAGTTTCCCTTAATTTTCTTTCTCCGACACCTTCCAGCTAAAATATGGATTGTACGTATGAGGACAAGTCAGTTTCTTCGCGGTGGTTAGAGCGAATTTTCAGAGGTTGGGGTCTATACCCAAAACCATTCATTTTTAGGCCCATAACTTGCTCCACTTTCCTATTTTTCAAACACTAGCAGTTCTAGGATGAACAACAAAAATAGTGCTAACCTAAGCAGAGGGTACTGGAAGAGATTTTATTTTATTTTAATTCAAACAGTTCGTGGTAACGAACTGTAAGTAAGGAGCGACCCGACTCAATAGTAGCCGAAACTCTAGAAAACGGATTTGATACCAATAGCTACATCAAAAGAATCAGATTTTTATGCTGATTTCAAATATATAAGTTTCATCAAGTTTAGTCTTACGCACCAAAAGTTACGTGCCTGAGAAAATTTGCCTTATTTTTGAAAAAAATGGGGAAACACCCCCTAAAAATCATATAACTTTAATGAAAAACCACACCATCAGATTCCAGCGTATCAGAGAACCGTACTAAACAAGTTTCAATCTCCTATTCGTAAAAATTTTGTATTTTTGCCAGAAGAAAGGTCAGGGATGCGTGTTTATTGTTTTTTTCCAGGGATGATCGTATCAACCCAGTGGTTCTAGAATATCGCGGAGGGCTCATTCGAACGGAAATTATAAGTTCTAGCGTCCTTTTTAAGTGACCAAGAAATGGAGGGCAACTAGGCCCCCTCCCCGCTATTTTTTTTTTCCCAAAGTTCACCCGATTAAAATTTCGAGATAGCCATTTTGTTCAGCATGATCGAAAAATACAATAAAATTCAATAATTTTTCTGTTCGTTTAAGTTTTAGTGTTGCTCCTTACTTTCAGTTGAAAAACTTTATTATTTAATTTCTGATCGTTTTTTAAATAATGCTGGGAAATCCAGTGCCCCCTTCATAGCAATGCCCCTTACCCCATGAAAACTTCCTCCACGGAAGATCCTCCCACATAACCCCCTACCCATCCCCCCCCCCCCCATTACCAGAGAAAATCCCCCCTGAAAACGTCTATGTACTTCCCAATAACCAATACTATATGTAAACCATTGGGTAAAGTTCATAACTTTCAGCCCTCCCCAGGGGACTTTGGGGGATTAAGTTATCCGAAAGACAGTTATTATATTTTTCGACCATGCTGAACAAAATGGCTATCTCAACATTTTGATCGGGCAACTTTGGGAAAAAATGAGCGTGGGAGGGGGCCTAGTTGCCCTCCATTTTTTTGGTCACTTAAAAAGGACATTAGAACTTTTAATTTCCGTTGTAATGAGCCTTCCCACGATATTCTAGGACCATTGGGTCGATACAATCACTCCAGGAAAAAACAACAACAATATAAACACGCATCCGTGATCTTTCTTTTCTGGCAAAAAATGCAAAAATTCCCCATTTTTGCAGATAGGAGCTTGAAACCTCTACAGAAGGGTTCTGCGATACGCTGAATCTGATGGTCTAATTTTCATTAGGGATCTATAACTTTTTTAGAGAGTGTTTCCCCCTTTTTTTCGAAAATAAGGCAAATTATTTCTCAGGGCGAGTAACCACGAACTGTTTGATTCTAGATGAGGTTTTTTTTTATCTTGAAAGCCAGTCAATTTCTGTAACTGAAGCTTCCAGGAATAATTCCAGATACCAAGCTATTCCCGGGAAGACATTTTGAAGTACCTACTTTCACCCCTCCCCCTTCAAAGAGTGCCGAATTTTGATGAAATTTGACAAACCCTCGTTCGCCTATACGAATTTTCAGAATTAGACCATGTCATCTAGCAGTACACATAGGGCCCAAGTGAAAATCTTCGAAGCCTCAGAACCTTGCTATATTTGGATAAACATAATTTTAAAGAATCTGGAAAAATGTCTAAAATTTGACAAAAAAAAACATTAAATACTGCTTTAAAAAAATAAGGATTTTCGCCAGGATTTTTCTTCCTATAGGATCATCACAGGCCAGATGCGTAAAACTGAGGTAGGGGAGGGGACTGGAACCCGCATAATAACAGGCAAAAAAATAAGTTACTTTCGTGAAAAGGGGTTCATTTAAACCTTCCCCGCATTTATAAAAATTGTTCCAGACTTGGTCCCGTCTATTAAAAAAAAATTCTAGGGGTCGTCAACAAAACACAATTGTGAATAGCCTATGATATACCAGCCTCTTTCTAAATCAGTAGCTAGGCCTAATGATTGTCCACTAACTATAAATGATAGTTTTGGTTCAAGATTTCTTGGTACTTTTTATAGGATATCCCAACAACATAGAAGTCTGATCAGTTTGACCTGGGTAAAACGGTTTGTCTGTCCTGCATTCGGTTTATAAATAGCTTATGTCCCAGTGAGAAAACTACGATGCAGGTATATTTTAATTGAATATTTAATATATAGAGGTGGTATTTTGGTTAGGTATTTAATATAATGTATTCTGGGCGGCCTACTTTCCTTAATTCTTTGTCGTAGTTCCCATAGTTTTGTTTACTAAAGTATTATATTTTCATCATATTTTGGTACATTTCATTATGATTAACCTAACTTCACTTCTTGAGTGTGGTCGGGATATCACACAAGTACCGCTTTCTGCACTAAGCTAACCAGTGGCACCAATTTAAAAAATATTGTGGGGGGGGGAAGGAATATATTGTTTAGAAATCCAGGTTTAAATCTAAAATTGGAGCTGTTGAGAAGGAAACACATGCTAAGGACACATTTCTTGCTTCATAATATGCAGAATAATTGTAGTTTGCACATTTTTACTGCAGCTCCACTCTACTTTACCCCCAACCTCCTCCTAATGTGTAAACATACAGCCCAAATAATATATTTCCCATATGATTCCAGTTTTTGAATTCGTCACAGTTGATTGGATTTACGGGTACACGGGTTGAAACAAGAGTGACACATGGCAAAATGCCGGAAAATATATAATTTGGGCTATATATTTACACATTAAGGGGAGGGGGTTTGAGGTAAAGTATAGTGGAGCTGCAGTCAAAATGTGATAGATAAAATTATTCTGCGTATCAAACAGTTTGTGGTAACAAACTGTAAGTAAGGAGCGATTTGGCTCAGTAGTAACCGAAATTATAAAAAAACCGGGCCTTGATAACAACAGATACATCAAAAGAATCAAATTTTGATGCTTATTTAAAATATATAACATTCATCAAATTTAATGTCACCCCACCTAAGAGTCTGAGAAAATTTGTCCGATTTTTTTAGAAAGGGGGAAACACCCTCAAAATATCCGGTGATCTTAATGAAATCACACCATCAGATTTAGCATATCACAGAGGCCAAATCAAAAGTTCTAGAGCCTTTTTAAGTGAACAAAAATATTGGGAGAACACCTAGCTTCCCCTCCCTTGCTCCTTTCCCCCCAAAGTCACCCGATCAAGACTTTGAGGTAGCCATTTTCTTCAGCATATTCGAAAGATCGGTACTTGTTTAGAATCCGGGCAAGACGCGAGAAAGACCGCATCGAAGTCTCAAAGAAGATGTATGAAAAACAGGTTTCCGCTGCCTAGTAAGCTATTGCCCACTCCATGACTAAGATTCAAACTTTAGTTTTTGGGGTTGAAGGATCAAAAACAGATACCTATGTTAGGTTACGTATTTAATATATGCTATGCTTTACCCCCACACCCCTTATGTGCAAATATATAGCCCAAATTTGTTTCTGAACTATTATATTTTCATCCTATTTTGTTTTATTCCATTAGCATTAACGAAACTTCACTTCTTGAATGTTACCCGATACTTAAAAGGTACCGAAAGATCTAATAACTATGTCTTTGAGGATGACTTGACCCTCCCCCCCTACAGTCCTTCCCCCCAGGGAAGGACTGCAAGGTAGAAACTTTGCCCATTGTTTACATACAGTAGGCTACTAGTTTATTGGGGAGTATACTGACAGTTTTCGGGGGAGGGGTTACATGGGAGGATCTTTCGACGGAGGAATTAATCGTGGGGGAAGGGAATTTTCCATGGAGGAGGAGTCAGATTTCTTGATATTATTTAAAATCGAACAGAAGCTATTATGTATATGAAGTGGTTGCCTCTTCCTCAATACGTCGCTCTTTACGCTAAAGTTTTTTTTTTACCTTTTAAAAAGCTTATATTTTTTAATTAAGCGCACTTTGTGTTACAGGAGTCATTCTTAAATAATGGGAGAAAAGGCGTCAATATATACCAAATCATATTATTGAGTTTCAAATAAGTGAATACACCATTCGATGCCTTTTTTTATGCTGATTACGAATATAATAAGCATTTCTATCGGAAATGAATTTTCAGCCCCCCCCCCCGCTATATAGGCTATACCTAACCTAACCCAACCTACCTAACCTAACCCTGAATGGCATATATATGGGGGGGGGCTGAAATTCATTCCCGATAGAAATGCTTATTATATTCGTAATCAGCATAAAAAAAGGCATTGAATGGTGTATTCACTTTAGTCCTAACTCAATAATATGATTTGGTATATATTGACCGAAAAGCCAAACTTTAGCGTAAAGAGCAAGGAAAGGAGGAGGAGTAAACTTCATCATATCCGTAATAACTTCTGTTAACTTAAGTTTTAATTTTAATCCTTGCTTTCAGAGGAAAAAAACTGGTACTTGTTTAGAAAAACCAGAAAACATACGTTACAATTGTATTGAAGATCAGACAGGCATTTTACCGGGTAATTGCCTAGATGCTGTATAAACAAGGGTTTCTAACTCCGGGAACTATATTTAAACTTTTAATTTTTTGGGGTTTAGGGGGAGATACAAGGTACCTAGGTTGGGTTAGGTTACGAATTGAATATATGCTATGTTTTGGGACCTCACCCACCCCCTAATGTACAAATATATAGCCCAAATTTGTTTCTAAACTATTATATTTTCCTCCTATTTTTGTTTTATTTCATTAGCATAAACAACAACTTCACTTGTCATGTGTTTTCTGAATTCTAGACAAGTACCAAGAAACTTATTTTTTTTTAATTTAATTATGAATTAACAATTGTTTTCTTAACCTATCACCTTTCCAACAGCCCCAATTCCAGACTTGTAGGCTACTAAATCTAGGGAGCGGGCCGCAATTTGTTTCTTCATTTTGTTTCAATGAAATACCAATTAAAAAGGAATGGTACTTGTTAATTATACGGACACAGTCAGGAATTCCGCTCTTTAAAATCGGACAAATTCGGTTTGCCTCTCTGCAATCGGTTAATATTTGCTTATTTTTGTGTGAGAAAAACTACGATGTAGTAATATTTTAATTAACATTTAATATATAGAGGTGGTTAGGGGTTAGGTTAGGAAAATTTATGGTAATGTGTTCAGCGCGGCCTGGTTTCCAGAATTTTTTGTCGTAATTCCCCATAATTTCGTTTCTAAAGTATTTATATTAGCACCATATTTTGGTATATTTCATTAGGAATAACCTAACTTCACTTCTTGGGTGTGTTCCGTACAATTAACGAAGTACCAAAGGAATTTTGAAATCATTGATGGGAGGAATCAAGGGGCAAAATGCCCCCTGGAACTAGTTTAGGCTACAATTGCAACAAAAGCGTAATACCATTCAGTACTCCAAGTTTTTAGTTTCTTAGACTCTTTAGGTCTGAATACCCAAGGCCTGTTCCTGTGAGATAGCCTTGACCAAGTATCGAATAATTACTTAATCTAGCTTAAACACAAATTTAACATACCATAGTTTTTAATCCAAATATTAAAACAAACTATCAACCTTTTTTCACTATAATCTATGTCGTACGTCTGTCAACAAGATACTTGGCATTTGGAGCAAAATTCTCCCTGGTTGATATTACACTGAGCTTGTAGACGGAGTAGATGACTCACTCTTTTAACGAAAAAGGCGTGATTTATTTCTAGATAAACTTGAACCTGCGACTAAAATGAATATTAAATTTTAAATTGAGCAAAAGGTGATCGCAAGAGGATGCAAACTTTAAATGCTGCGAATTTATCATCAAAAGTAATACAAATGGGTTAATGCAAACTACGGAAATAACGATGCGAAAGCTTGTCTCTATCATCTTAAACGTTTCGTCACTTTGGAACCCTTTGCAGGTAAAGTAATTTATGGAGATAAAACAAGGACATCCCTCCTATCGATAACAAGCCGGTACTCATCTGTTATTACATCACAAACATGATTTTATTACCCGCAAAGAAAACTTGGAGGAAAATAAAGACTAGAAAGCAATACGATTGCCAGGATGGCGACTCATATGAATGTTTTATTATCAAAAAACCGTTCGAAGTTGAATTGGATAATGCAAGTATTCATAATTGGTTTAAACGCAGGAAAAAAAAATAGGAACCCATCAAAATTTACCCTCTTCAGTCAGGGCAGCTTCAAATTTACTTTTGAGAGAAAATTTTGAGGGGAGATAGCTAGTTTTGTAGGAGGCAGGAGCGTCCGTTGGGGGGGGGGGGTAGTTGTCCCCCCAATAATTTGGAGAAAAAATAGGGTACTTGTGCATTATACGGTACCCACGAAAGAAGTCAAGTTTGGCTAATGCTAATGAAATATAATAAAATAGGATGAATATATAATAGTTTAGAACAAATTTGGGCTTTATATTTGCACATTGGGGGGGGGGGGGGGGGAGGTAAATCATAGCATATATTAATACGTAATCTAACTAACCTAGGTAATTTATATATGGTATGCTATACCCCCCCCCAATATATAGCCCAAATTTGTTTCTAAACTATTATATATTCATCCTATTTTATTATATTTCATTAGCATTAACCAAACTTGACTTTTTAGAAGTGTCCGTATAATGCACCAGTACCGTCCCTTGTACATTACGGTGGCCGGCGTTTACCAACCCCCGCGGAAAATACCCCCCCCCCCGTGAAAAATAAGGCTTTCCAGATTTGAAAATTTTATTTTCTTTATTTTTTTATTTCCGTAGGGGGAAGGAATTTTGGTACTCGTGTATTATGAGCAACTCACTCAAGTTTACGCTATGTAAAACTGGAGTACAAACTGGTTATTTTTTGTACTTATTTAATAATTTAACTTATTAACTTATTTAAACTTATTTGGTACGCTATAATAATTTTGGTACTTGTGAGTTTTATGGTACCCACCGCTATATACTATACATAACGGTGGGTACCATAAAATGCACAAGTACCGAAACTATTATAAAGCCAATACCCCTTGACCATCAGGATATGGACTTCTCTTGCCTCCTCAATAAAAATACTGAAGATACGCCCCTGGAAGGAGGGATACTAACTCACCATCGCTCCCTAGCCAAGTCTTTCAGAACTTGCAAGAAACACTTTTTTGGAGGACATATCCCCCCTAAGGTATCAAGATTCACGAAATATAAGCCAGAAAGTGATACTGTATTTAAATAACAATCTACCAGGAATGCAGACAGGCTTTTCTTTTGTAGGGAGGGATGTAAGCTTGGGAACACGCCAAAATGTCGAATCGCAACTATTTTGCCCAAATCTCCAAATCGAGAATTGCACTTTTAGGCACCCTTCCTCCTTCTTTAGGAGACCAAAGATGGATCTTGCATAGTGACGGTTCTAATACTTTTTACATCTTAATTACCTACTTTTGTGGGTCTTACAGAAAGGGTCCTACAATTAACCCAACATTGGTCATGTTCGCTGACAACAGAATCCACAGGAGACTTAAATATGGTTTTCAGCTGTCCCCGCTCATCCAAAATGAGATGATACGCAGTAGGTCTGCAATAAGTTTTTAGGGCAGGGGGTGTAATTTGCTATGGGGCAAGGGGGGGGGGGGGGCAACCTCACCCTCCAAACCCAAGTTTGCTCCCCAGACCTCAGTTTGCCCCCTAGGTGAAATCCAGTTTCTGCAAAAAATCTTGTCAACACTAAGATAAGCCTGCATAATTCAAGCGTCTACAGAAACGGGGGTAAATTTCTACCAAATCATATTATTGACTTACGCATAAAGTGAATATACCACTCGATGCATTTTTTTATGCTGATTACGAATATAGTAATCATTTCTATCGAAATGAATTTCAGCCCCCCCCCCTATATATGCCAATTCAGGGTATATATTTCTACAACCTAACCTAACTTCACCTAACCTAACCCAGAATTGGCATATATAAGAGGGGGGGGGGGGTGAAATTCATTTCCGATAGAAATTATGATTATATTCGTAATCAGCTTAAAAAAGTCATCAAATGGTGTATTCACTTTATTCCTAACTCAATAATATGATTTGGTAGAAATTTACCGAAACGGGTCAGTTTTCTTTAGTAGCCTATATCTTTGCCATTATGGTAATATACGGATAATTTTTCAGTTTTCATTGTCATTTTCCCTTGATTTGGGAAAATTGACTCTACCCCCCCTCCCCCCGGAGTTTGACAAAATTAAGCCCCGGGTTTTAGGAATAGCAATTTAGCAAAATATACTTTTCTGGTATAACAGCTTTTATTTTTAACCATTAACCCCCCCCCCCCCCCCCCCCCCCAACCTCCTGAAATTTCATAATTAAATTGTAAATTATAACAGTAAAATTAGAATCGAAAACCAGCCAAATTTCAATTAAAGTCCCATCTCATCCCTTCAATGGATCCCCGTAAAGTCCTATGCTATAGTCTATACTAAAGGTTGCTGCTGTTGTGGCTTTCTATTATTTTGTGTTTATTTCTCATCAATAATTGGCTCACAAAGCTAAATAAAAACATGCTTTAAAAATAGTCAGCAAGCTTTCATAGGGTCTAGGGCATATAACTATATCTGGCCTAATGAGCAGGAAAAGAGCAGGACATCAACCAAGGGGAGTCGAATGATAAATTTGCGTCAATCTAATTTTCAGCCCTATACCGTTTTTTTTTACTAAATCCCCCTGCGCGTAATTTCATAAGAATCCTGGAGGGGGGGGGAGGGCAAAGTTGAAGCCAATTTTCCCTAATCAAGTGAAAATGACAGGGAAAACTGAAAAATTAACCGTATAGTAGCATAAAGGCAAAGATAGCCTATACAAAGAAAACTGACCCGTTTTTCTGTAGATGCTTGAATTATGCAGGCTTATCTTAGTATTATTTGAAAAAAAAACTACGTTTTCTAAAGAGTTAAAGAGGCTGAGTTACAAGGTCGAACCTTAAAAACGTACAGGGATTAGGAGGCACAGTTGGGGGGCTACCACCCCCCAACCCCCCGCTTTCGCAGCCTTTAAATATAAAAAAAAAATTCTTTAAACTGAAAGTAAGGAGCGACATTAAAACTTAAAACGAAAAGAAATTATTCCGTATATGAAAGAGGCTGTGCCCTCCTCAACGCCTCGCTCTTTACGCTGAAGTTTTTGACTTTCTCACAACTCTTTTTTTAAACAATAAAAACTTTAGCGTAAAGAGCGAGGCGTTGAGGAGGGCACAGCCTCTTTCATATACGGAATAATTTCTGTTCGTTTTTAAGTTTTAATGTTGCGCTTCCTTACTTTTAATGTCGCTCCTTACTTTTCAGTTTAAAGAATTTTTTTATATTTATATTGCTTGACTAACTTTAGGCTGCGAAAGCGGGGGTTTGGGGGGTGGTAGCCCCCTCAAATCTGTGCCTCCTAATCCCTGTACGTTTTAAGGTTCGACCTTGTAACTCAGCCTCTTTAACTCTTTAGAAAACGTAACTCTTTTTTTTTTCAAATAATTTAAAAAAGAAACTGAGTTTCTTTTAAAGTTTAAATTCAGTATATAAAAAAGTTGCTCTGATGGTGAATCGAACCCGGGTTTTCCGCCTGACAGTCTGAAGTATCAATCGCTGACTATACAAACACAATAGTAATTGTTGTTTAGCAAATGGAAGCTATTTTCGACGCAAGCAAATTCCCAAAAATCTTGATATGGTTTTTTTGGAAAACAGGGAAGGAGTGATCAGATTGAGCTGAAATTTCGAGGATAAGCTCCCAGGCCCCAGGAAAGCTTATCCTCTAAATTTCAGCCCGATCAGACAACGTTAAAGGGGGGTTGTGGTGGGAAAAATTAACATGGGCTAATATAGGAAAACGAGGTTTTTCGTAAATGTAAATTCGGGGGATAATTTTTTTCAGTCTGAAAATATCAAAAGGCCCTAACAGGTCGAATTCTGCTTCGAATGAGTCCTCATTCAACTGGATCCGTTGCCAACTGTGGCCTGTAGGCGTGGCTAAGAAAAAAAAGAAATGATGATGATGAATTTTAAGTGGCTATATATTTGGTTTTTTGAAAACAGGGAAGGAGTGATCGGATTGAGCTGAAATTTCGATGATAAGCTCCCGGGCCCTAGGAAAGCTTAACCTCTAAATTTCAGCCCAATCCGACAACGTTAAAGGGGGGCTGTGGTGGGAGGGTCCAAACTTCCGGCCCAGTTTGCCCCATGAAGATAAAGTCGGAGGAGGATGAAATTTTGCAAGTTTCTTAGTTTGAGCTTGGGGTACAAAATGCGATTACCGCCGTCTCTCTGCAACCTCTAGGACCTGAAATCGCTTAACATTGTGGTGGATCGCCTCTTTATAGAGGCACAAGTGTGCCTCCTTGATTGACAAGATTCTTGAAGAAAGTAAATTTTAGCAAGGGGAGGGGTAAAGTAAGATTCTTTTGGGAGGGGATGACTGTTGCTCCCTATACTCCATAGCAAATTACTCCCCTGAATCCCACCATCAAGGCCGTACCCAGAGAGGGAGTAGGGGGTATTGAACCCCTCTCGAAATGTTTTTTTTGACTCGTAAAAACGTAACAAAAATGAATATAAGAAATTTTGTATAAGTTTTTGTGTAGCCCCCCCCCCCGAAAAAAAATCTGAGTAAAACCTCCTCCCGAAAAAAAAATCCTGGGTACGGCCTTGCCCTCCATCAGAAAATTATCCAAGTTTCTTGCGTGTGGATAGATATATCGCATCTTTGAACTTTTTTGTACAAAACTCACAAAAGTAAGAAGAGCCTACCTTGCCTTTGCATAAGCTTAGCTGCAATTTACTAGAAAATTTTCAGAGGGTTGAGTCACAAACTTTTACTGTTTTCCTTCAAGACACAGTCCTTCAGTGGAAAATAAGAGATTGCGAGGGCGGTAAACATGATCGCCTGATCGGGCGTGATTTGCGACACCTTACCTCTGGATGCCTCGAGGAAGTCTAAAGAAAAGACACCAATGGAAATTAGACCTGTTTTTAAACCAAGCCTTATGAAGTTGGTAAGGCATAGATAATAAAAATAACGGTATTTACATTAACGGGAGGGAACAGGCGGGTACACAACACTGATTTTCTAAACTGACCAAAAATTATGACCCAGATTCGTATACTACCGTCCAATGCGTAAAAATGTACCAAAGATTTTCCATGTAAGGAATGTCAAATTTTTAAGCGATTTCATTGTTGATTAAATAAGATGTGTTTTAAAATGAAAGTAAAGTGAGACATCAAAGCAAGCAGAAAATGAACCTGTGCATTAGGGAAACTATATAAGCCTAGCATTGGGGCTATTGCAAGGAAACAAGTTATTACTTCATAATATGTAGAAAAAATGTAGTTAACAAATTTTGAAAGCAATTCCAGGTATTGATGCATATATGGGCACTTCTAAAAGTCAAGTTTGGTTAATGCTAATGAAATAAAATAAACTAGGATGAATATATCATAGTTTATAAAGAAATTTGGGTTATATATTTGCACATTAGGGGGGGTGGGGGTGGGGGGGGGGGGGGTAAAGCATAGCATATATTAAATAGGTAACCTAACCTAGGTACCTTTCTCCCCCCCCCCCCTAAGCCCCAAAAAACAATGGTTTAAATATCGTAATCGCAATGAGAGTCCGAGGATATCGGTGAAGGATATCACCTGATCTGTTCTGGTGACCCAAAAAGCAAGACAAATGGTGTAGGCCTCGCACTGAACGGCAGAGCCAAGAGATGCCTTCTCTCCTATAAACAAATTTCAGATAGAAAACTGATGGCTCAGCTCCAGCACAAGCATGGAAAGTGGACAATTATTGTATGCTATGTTCCCACCAATCCGAGTCCTGCGGAAGTGAAGGATCAGTTCTATGCGGAGCTCTCAGCGACCCTGTCTTGAGTCCCACCCCCACGACATCGTCACTCTTCTGGAAGACCTTAACGCGACGGTAAATGACAGGGAGGGGTGTGTGGAGGAGTGTTCTCGGCCCTGTGACTCCAGATTCACCGAATGACAACGGACAAAGACTCCTCCAGCTCTGCAATATGCATAATCTGGTCATATCAAACACGCTCTTTCAGAGACGAGATATACACAAATACACTTGGTATAGTAACGACGGCCAGACAAAGAAGATGATCGATTATGTTATGATCTTGGATCTCGACCCTGATCTGATTCAAGAAGCAATGACCACACCCGAGGCTACTTCCGACCTCGTATCGCAACCGTTTACCACCTTGAGATCCAAAATGCTGTAAAACGGTTAAATAATAATCGAGCCCCCGGCGTCTGTGGTATTTCTGCAGAACTCCTCAAGTACGGGGTGCAGCGATGATTCTGTGGCTCCAGCTAATCTTCTCAGCTGTATGGACGACGGAAAGCATACCGAATGACTGGCGTGCTGGCATCATATTGCCGCTCATGAAACGTAAGGGCAGCCGTCAAATCTGCTCCAACTATCGTGGGATCACGCTTCTCTCCGTTCCTGGTAAACTCTTCGCCATGTCACTCCTGGACAGGTGTTCCACCTTTTTGCGTAGAAAAAGAGAAGAGTCCAGCAAGCCGGATTCATGCCCGGCAGGTCGACGACGGAGCAAATGTTTACTATGCGCCAGTTGATCGAGAAGACGCGTGAGTTCCACCAAAAAGCGTACATCGCATTCGTGGACTTTAAGGCTGCCTTCGATTCGGTTGATCGCCGTTCACTTTGGCTGATACTAAGAACTACGGGTCTACATAAGAAATATTGCTCACTCTTTGAAAAGCTGTATGAGGATACGGAAAGCTGCGTGCAAGTCAATGGAAGACGCAGTCCCACATTCGCGGTGAAGACTGGCGTCCGGCAATGTTGCACCGCCGCTCCCGAGCTTTTCAACTGCGTCATAGACCATGTTATGACCAGAACGACGAATCGCCTTCAGTTCGGAGACCGGCTACTCTCTGATGCTGACTTCGCCGACGACATAGCGCTAGTTCGAGCACTGTCGAAAAGATCACCAAAGCTCTCCAGGTGCTCTTAGAAGAAGCCTCGAAAGTTGGACTGAAGATCAACTGGCAGAAAAAACCAAAGTTATGCTCCTTGAGCCCCCCACGTCCCGTTCTACTGTAAAGGAAGTCAACATCGGAAGCAACCGAGTCGATGTGGTTGAAGACTTTACTTACCTGGGATCTATTCTGTGGAATGATGGCTTGATCACAAAGAGCTTACATCTCGAATTGCCAAAGCTTCAGCACTTGTTGGGAGGCTTAGCAGCATCTGGCGAAAGCCAAACATAAGCCGCTTTACCAAAATGCACATTGACAATACGTCAGCCAGCACCGTCCTGCTGTATGGAGCGGAGACGTGGCCAGCTGTAAAATCTATTCTCAGCCCCGTCGATGTCGCTCAGACGAAACATCGAAGAATCGAAAGACTTCACTGGACTGACTTCGTTAGCAACCACACTCTCCTGTCACGTACGGATCAAACTTCTTTCTCGACGCAGCTTGCCAGCGTACTGTTCAGTGGTACAGACACCTCCTTCGCATGCCACGCGACGCCCCAGCACGGGTCGCATTCGACTTTGACCCCACCCTATACGGATGGAAGCGACCCAGAGGACACCCACCCACTAGGTGGAAAGACAAAGCCGATGAATTCCTCACCCAAGCCCACATCCCGGTGGAAGAAGCTGCGATCCTGACAAGCGATAGGTCAACCTGGAGGCGCCTAGTCTCATCGTTCTCTATGCCGAACCCTCGGCAGGAGCCTTAAGTCAAGTAAGTCAAAGTAAGTCAATGAAAACCACGCTTTGCGTTGCATTTCTGTATAGCGGTCTCTTACCATTAACCCGTCTGGCGGGTTTTTGGTGACTGGTTTCCTTGTACAATATATAAAAGTGACCATATAACGCACCAGTACCGGTGGTTTTAGAGGGGAACAAAAAGGCACTTGCCCTCGCGCAGAAATTTTAGGGTTGTGAATTTTCAAATAAATAATCTGACGGTTATGATCGTTATTTAATTTTAAATTCTTATTTTGTTCAATAAAGTAGATGGTGCAGTTGGCAGTAAGTACAAGCAAATTGAATCCGAAATTTTCATTTTCTCATATTTTTCATCACCATTCCTTAGATGTAAAAGTAAGAAGACGGAATTTGAGCAATTTTAAACTGAGTTTTAAGCAAAAAGTAATTAGACCGAATTAAAGAATTAGAAGCAATCAATTGGGAAAAGATAATTAAATAATGTTGCAGAGGCTAAAGTAAAAAAGTCAGATTCAAATAAATGGAAAATTTTGTTGAAATTTGGCCTGAATGGGAGACAGGGGGGAGGCTAATCAAGATTTTCCCCCAGGCTCGAAAGAGGTCAGAATCGCCACTGTCTCGATAGAAATCACAAAATGATGAAATTTTGAGGACCAGCATCTCAATCCTTCTTTACATCGTGTATGTCTGATACACATATGACCGATCGTGCTTATTTAAACACTTGGTATATACGGGATCCAAGCTAAAAAGTCAAAGTCCAAACAGTCCTTAATAAACGACTTTCTTTTCCCTTGATCTTTCTTTTGGCATTTTACCCAAGTTTCTCTGTCTGTTTTTCTCTTAGTTAGGATTAAATCATACTACCCAAACAATGAACTACTATTCGCGAACATTCAGGTTTCAAAATTTCTTAGCCGGTTTTGGGGTAACAAAAAATCTGGCTTTAGCTGATTTTTGTCACCTCCCTCCACTCGTTCAAGTCTTTGGCTTTCGCAAACACAGCCTTAAGTTCCCTCCATCTGTCCATCAGGGCCATTAGCTCGGGACTTCGGCCCCTGCAAAAAAAACTATCATGCTTGTTTTCCTGCTGTTTATTTTAGTTTTTTTTTTTTTTTTAAACAAGTAATGTATTGAAAACGGTGCAATTGAACTCACGTATTTGTTCCTAAGACAAACCTTTGTTTAATTCTGCATCAAATACAAAGGTTCTTGGTAAGATTCTAGAGTAGGGTTTTTTCTATCTTGGAATTGGAAAAGCAATCGATTTCTTTACTTTAAACTTCCAGGAATGGTTCCAGAGACTTTTATTCCCCTAGAATCATTTTCACCCTTTCCCCCGTCCAAAGGAATACTTAACTTTGATAAACTTGGACAAACCCTAGGTCACCAATATGAATTTATATTCTCATTATATTCTCAAGTTCTACAGAACTTGAAAAAGTGTATTAAATTTGACAAAAAAAAAAAAAAATCTACTTTGAAAAGTGCAAATTTTGTCTTGATTTATTCCTAACTTACTTGAAGCAACTGTCAGCTCCGTCTAGAATACAGAGGGGCTATAGGATCATCAAAAGCCAGGTACATATGCAGGGGGTGTGGTACTAGGCAAAAATAATAGGCAAAAGCATAGTTGCCAGGTGGCGCACATTTGCGCCATTTGGGCGCTTTTTGAGTTGATTGCGCATTGAATTTTTCAAATTGGCACATTGCGCCGATTTCGCGCATGTCAAAAAATTCGGCGCAAAGTGGTCGCATTTTGCCTTCACAATCACAATGACAAAACTCAAAATTTAAAGTCTAGTGTTTACTGACAACTTCTGCTGACAGATTCAGGAATCCGTCTATAAAGACAGGTGGAATTTTCAGAACCCCGTAGGGATTCTCATATCGCATTCCAGGCTCCATGACGACCTAAATTTTAAATTATTAAGGCGTACATTATCCTTAGCGTGAAAAACCAAATGGGAAAGTGGTCAAATTTCGATAAGAAATACAGAAAAGAGTAGGAAAAGTTGACCTTTGTTCGACATAAGTAGGGTAAGAGATTCCATTTCTAGCAGACATATAGCAAATACCATGTTATTCTAACAGACATATAGGAAATATCATGTTATTCTACAAGGCCCCCCGTACAAAACAGGTTTTTCTAGTAGTTACAGGTCATCACACTCTTTGCCCAAAGCCCCTGTACAAAAAGGTCTATAGGTCTTTGCCAAGAGGACTTGCGCAATTTCAAAGTTCAATGTCTTTTTTAGTTCAAAAAAACCGATGTCTCTTCTTTTTACTCGCCTATTATTTTTTGTATATAATCAGGTTCCATATTTGATTCTCCATCAGTTTCGAATCGTTTATATTCGAGATTACAAGCATTTTTTGTAAAAAACATTATATATAGAAAAAATGGATAATTTTAACCTTTTTCTGGTGAGTAAAAAATATTCGCATTATTAAAAAGAAATTGTCATTAAATTAAGGAAGAAATTCTTTCCTTACACTAGAACTAAGGGTACTTATGTACTTAGAAGCTTGTTGTTTTTAGGAGTTGAAAAAACCTCTAATTCTCTTATAGGTTGAAATTTACGGTGTGATTTTTGCGCACTTTACGTTCCCTGGCAGTACGCCCCCCGTACCAAACAGGTTTTTTCTGTTAGGTAAACATATCATTACACTCTTTGCCAAGAGGAACGTGTATGACTTGATTGGTGATCAGGATTTGAATAAAAAAAAAGGGTAATTAGTAATTGGAAAATTTTTTAATGCTTTTACAATCGGAGATGTTTGATTAACCATTGCAAAAAGGGGTAATGGGATATGCAAGCATTTGCAAAAAGGGGTAATTAATGTTGAAAAGGGTAATTACTTCTTTAGTTTACGAGATTTGCGATTTTTTTGCGAAAAGATATTTGTGTAAAGGTATTGCAATGGTTAAGAATAGGTCATTACACCTTTTTGCCAAGAGGAATGAGTATAATACATGTTTATTTATTTTTTTTAACTGGTATTTTTTCAATGAAGTCCATAGCACTTTGCAGAAACCCGTGAATGTAGGACTGAAAGTCCAATTACTAATCAAGCTAGTGTGACCGCCATTTTTTTTTTTTTTGATCTGGTTAAGTGGGTATAATCTGGTTTGGTTTGCTATTGCGAGAGGACTCAAGCGATTTCTTTCTTACGGGGTTTCAGTTATACAGGGGTTCAGTTACATGGGGTTGGTGGTTGTTATAATACACAAGTTCTATTTGAACAGTGTTGTGAGATCCCCTACCACACCCCCAAAAGACTCCGATCCCCCCATCCCGTGTATTAGCGAAGTTACTCTGTGGTCGTTATAATACACAAGCTTTAGTTTACGAGATTTGGGGACTTGAGTTGCACGAGAGTTCAGTTACATACGGATTCAGTTACACGAGGGTTTAGTTAAATTTTCAGCTAGTGTGACCGCCATTTTTTTTGATCTGGTTAAGTGGGTATAATCTGGTTTGGTTTGCTATTGCGAGAGGACTCAAGCGATTTCTTTCTTACGGGGTTTCAGTTATACAGGGGTTCAGTTACATGGGGTTGGCGTTGTTATAATACACAAGTTCTATTTGAACAGTGTTGTGAGATCCCCTACCACACCCCCAAAGGACTCCGATCCCCCCATCCCGTGTATTAGCGAAGTTACTCTGTGGTCGTTATAATACACAAGCTTTAGTTTGATCTGGTTAAGTGGGTATAATCTGGTTTGGTTTGCTATTGCGAGAGGACTCAAGCGATTTCTTTCTTACGGGGTTTCAGTTATACAGGGGTTCAGTTACATGGGGTTGGTGGTTGTTATAATACACAAGTTCTATTTGAACAGTGTTGTGAGATCCCCTACCACACCTCCAAAGGACTCCGATCCCCCCCATCCCGTGTATTAGCGATTGGTCTGTATGTGTCTGTATGAGCGTTTTTTGGTCTGTGTGTGTTTCCATTGGCTATTTGTGTCTCTTAGAGGCCATGTGTGTCTCTTTGGGCAATGTGTGTCTCTTTGGAGGGATTTGAATCTTTTTGGTATGTATGTGTCTGTATGGGGCGTTTTTTGTCTCTTTGAGCTGTGTGTGTGTCTCTTTGAGCTTTGCGTGTCTCTTCGAACTGTAAGTATGTCTCTTTAGCCTGTGTGTGTGTCTCTTTGGGCGGTGTGTGTCTCTTTAGACTGTATGTCTCTTTGAGCTGTTTGAGTCTTTTTGATCTGTTTGTGTCTCTTTGGGCTGTTTGAGTCTTTTTTGGGCTGTGTTTGTCTCTTTGGGCTTCTGCCTCTTTGGGCTGTTTGTGTTTCTTTGGGCTATGTGTATCTCTTTGGGCTGTTTGAGTCATTTTGGTCTATGTGTCTTTCTTTTGGCTGTTTGTGTCTCTTAGGGGTCGTGTGTGCCTCTTTGGGCTATGTGTGTCTCTTTGGGACGTTTGAATCTTTTGGTCTGTATGTGTCTGTATGGGCGTTTTTTTTTTTTTGGTCTGTGTGTGTTTCTTTGGGCTCTGTGCGTCTCTTTGGGCTGTGTGTCTCGTTGGACTGTTTGAGTCTTTTTGATCTGTTTGTGTGTCTCTTTGAGCAGTTTGAGTCTTTTTTGGGCTGTGTTTGTCTCTTTGGGCTTCTGTCTCTTTGGGCTGTTTGTGTTTCTTTGGGCTATGTGTGTCTCTTTGGGCTGTTTGAGTCATTTTGGTCTGTGTGTGTCTCTTTTGGCTGTATGTCTCTTTGGGCAGTTTGAATCTTTTTGGTCTATGTGTGTTTCTTTTGGCTGTTTGTGTCTCTTAGAGGCCATGTGTGTCTCTTTGGGACAATGTGTGTCTCTTTGGAGGGTTTGAATCTTTTTGGTATGTATGTGTCTGTATGGGCGTTTTTTTTTTGTCTCTTTGAGCTGTGTGTGTGTGTCTCTTTGGGCTTTGTGTGTCTCTTCGGACTGTGTGTATGTCTCTTTAGCCTGTGTGTGTCTCTTTGGGCAGTGTGTGTCTCTTTAGGCAGTATATCTCTTTGGGCAGTTTGAATCTTTATGGTCTGTGTGTGTGTCTCTTTTGACTGTTTGTGTCGTTTTGGGCTTTGTGTCTCTCTGTTGGATGTGTGCTTCTCTTTGGGCCGTGTACGTCTCTTTGAGCTGTATGTGTCTCTTTGGGTTGTGGGTGTCTCTTTGTGATGTGTGTGTCTCTTTAGGCTGTGTGTGTCTCGTTGGACTGTGTGTCTTTTTGGGGTGTCTGAGTCTTTTTGGTCTATGTTTGTCTCTTTGGGCTGTTTGTGTCTCTTTGGGCTGTGTATGTTTCTTTGGGCTTTGTGTGTCTCTTTGAGCTATGTGTCAATACGTTTAAGCAATAAATATCTTTAAGCTTAACCCGTCTTTATTCTTTAGAATAGTTCTATTGTAAGCAAGTAACAAACTCTTTCCTGAAGTCACCTCTTGGATACACAATGCAGAAACTTCATTTAAGAAACTATGAAAAAATTGTAAGTAAGTAACAAATTCTTTCTTGAGGTCACCTCTTGGATACACAATACAGAAATTTCATTAAAGAAATTATGAAAAAATTGTAAGTAAATAGCAAATTCTTTCTTGAATTCACCAGCTGGATAAACAAAAAGACATTTCGTTAAAGAAATTATGACAAAATTCTAAGTAAGTAACAAACTCTTTCTTGAAGTTACCTCATGGATACACAATGCAGAAATTTCATTTAAGAAATTATGAAAAAATTTTAAGCAAGTAACAAATTCTTTCATGAAGTCACCTCGTGGATATGAAAAAATTGTTAGTAAGTAGCAAATTCTTTTTTGAATTCACCTGCTGGATAAACAAAAAAAAGACATTTCGTTCAAGAAACTATGACAAAATTCCAAGTAAGTAACAAACTCTTTATTGTTTTCATGACTTAGATACACGATGTAGAAATTTGTAACAAACTCTTTATTATTTTCATGACTTAGATACACGATGTAGAAATTTAATTCAAGAAATTATGAAAAAAAAAAAAAAAAAAATTCTCAGCAAGTAACAATTTCCTTCTTGAAGTCAACTCTTGTGTAGAAATTTAATTCAAGAAATTATGAAAAAATTCTCAGTAAGTAACAATTTCTTTCTTGAAGTCAACTCCTGGATTTTCATTCAAGAAATTATGACAAAATTCTAAGTAAGTAACAAACTCTTTATTGTTTTCACGAGTTAGATATACGATGTAGAGAAATTAAATTCAAGAAATTATGAAAAAATTCGCAGTCTAAGCAGCAAATTCTTTCTTGAATTCACCTGTTGGATAAACAAAAAGACATTTCATTCAAGAAATTATGACAAAATTCTAAGTAAGTAACAAACTCTTTATTGTTTTCACGAGTTAGATAAACGATGTAGAAATTAATTTCAAGAAATTATGAAAAAATTCTCAGTAAGTAACTATTTGTTTTTCTTGAAGTCAACTCGTAAGTAACAATTTCTTTCTTGAAGTCAACTCTTGGATACACAATACGGGAATTTCATTCAAGAAATTATGAAAAAATTGTAACTAAGTAGCAAATTCTTTCTTGAATTCACTTGTTGAATAAACAAAAAGACATTTCATTCAAGAAATTATGACAAAATTCTAAATAAGTAACAAACTCTTTATTGTTTTCACGAGTTAGATATACGATGTAGAAATTAAATTCAAGAAATTATGAAAAAATTCTCAGTCTAAGTAGCAAATTCTTTCTTGAATTCACCTGCTGGATAAACAAAAAAAAGACATTTCGTTCAAGAAACTATGACAAAATTCCAAGTAAGTAACAAACTCTTTATTGTTTTGATGACTTAGATACACGATGTAGAAATTTGTAACAAACTCTTTATTATTTTCATGACTTAGATACCTAGATACACGATGTAGAAATTTAATTCAAGAAATTATGAAAAAATTCTCAGCAAGTAACAATTTCCTTCTTGAATTCAACTCTTGTGTAGAAATTTAATTCAAGAAATTATGAAAAAATTCTCAGTAAGTAACAATTTCTTTCTTGAAGTCAACTCCTGGATTTTCATTCAAGAAATTATGACAAAATTCTAAGTAAGTAACAAACTCTTTATTGTTTTCACGAGTTAGATATACGATGTAGAAATTAAATTCAAGAAATTATGAAAAAATTCTCAGTCTAAGCAGCAAATTCTTTCTTGAATTCACCTGTTGGATAAACAAAAAGACATTTCATTCAAGAAATTATGACAAAATTCTAAGTAAGTAACAAACTCTTTATTGTTTTCACGAGTTAGATAAACGATGTAGAAATTAATTTCAAGAAATTATGAAAAAATTCTCAGTAAGTAACTATTTCTTTCTTAAAGTCAACTCGTAAGTAACAATTTCTTTCTTGAAGTCAACTCTTGGATACACAATACGGAATTTCATTCAAGAAATTATGAAAAATTTAACTAAGTAGCAAATTCTTTCTTGAATTCACTTGTTGAATAAACAAAAAGACATTTCATTCAAGAAATTATGACAAAATTCTAAATAAGTAACAAACTCTTTATTGTTTTCATGAGTTAGATATACGATGTAGAAATTAAATTCAAGAAATTATGAAAAAATTTCTCAGTCTAAGTAGCAAATTCTTTCTTGAATTCACCTGTTGGATAAACAAAAAGACATTTCGTTCAAGAAATTATGACAAAATTCTAAGTAAGTAACAAACTCTTTATTGTTTTCACGAGTTAGATAAACGATGTAGAAATTAATTTCAAGAAATTATGAAAAAATTCTCAGTAAGTAACCATTTCTTTCTTGAAGTCAACTCTTGGATACACAGTACGGACATTTCATTCAAGAAATTATGAAAATATCTGTAAGTAAGTAACAAACTCTTTATTGATTCCACCTCTTGGATATACAGTACAGATACTTCATTCAAGAAATTATGAAAAAAATCGCAAGTAAGTAACTTTTTTTTTCTCTTTATCACAAACAATTTTCACTTAGCTACATGATGTAGAAATTTAATTCAAGAAATTATGAAAAAAATTCTGAGTAAGTAACAATTTCTTTCTTGAAGTCAACTCTTAGATACACAATACGGGAATTTCATTCAAGAAATTATGAAAAAAATTGTAACTAAGTAGCAAATTCTTTCTTGAATTCACTTGTTGAATAAACAAAAAGACATTTCATTCAAGAAATTATGACAAAATTCTAAGTAAGTAACAAACTCTTTATTGTTTTCACGAGTTAGATATAAGATGTAGAAAATTAAATTCAAGAAATTATGAAAAAATTCTCAGTCTAAGTAGCAAATTCTTTCTTGAATTCACCTGTTGGATAAACAAAAAGACATTTCATTCAAGAAATTATGACAAAATTCTAAGTAAGTAACAAACTCTTTATTGTTTTCACGAGTTAGATAAACGATGTAGAAATTAATTTCAAGAAATTATGAAAAAATTCTCAGTAAGTAACCATTTCTTTCTTGAAGTCAACTCTTGGATACACAGTACGGAAATTTCATTCAAGAAATTATGAAAATATTTGTAAGTAACAAACTCTTTATTGATTCCACCTCTTGGATATACAGTACAGATACTTCATTCAAGAAATTATGAAAAATCGCAAGTAAGTAACTTTTTTTTTTTCTCTTTATCACAAACAATTTTCACTTAGCTACATGATGTAGAAATTTTAATTCAAGAAATTATGAAAAAATTCTCAGTAAGTAACAATTTCTTTCTTGAAGTCAACTCTTAGATACACAATTAGGAAATTTCATTCAAGAAATTTTGAAAATATTTGTAAGTAAGTAAGTAACAATCTCTTTATTGATTTCACCTCTTGAATATACAGTACAGATACTTCATTCAAGAAACGTGATTAAACACGTTTTGAAACTACATTGCATGCCTTTCCTTGGCACCTTTCCAAATGAGCGGGGATTCCCCACTGCTTCCTACACATTGCAAAAAGTGAGCAGTACGAAAACTCCACGTTTTCAACCAGACTGGTTTTTTAGACAACACACCCACAGAGATGACACACACACATAGAGACGAGACAAGCACAGACACGACACACAAAACAGAGTCATAGTGAGAGAGATATCCAAAAAGTTGGGTTGATCTAGGTTCACTTAGAGTGGCGCGCGCCACTCTAAGTGAACCTAGATCAACCCAACTTTTTGGATATCTCTCTCACTATGACTCTGTTTTGTGTGTCGTGTCTGTGCTTGTCTCGTCTCTATGTGTGTGTGTCATCTCTGTGGTGTGTTGTCTAAAAAACCAGTCTGGTTGAAAACGTGGAGTTTTCGTACTGCTCACTTTTTGCAATGTGTAGGAAGCAGTGGGGAATCCCCGCTCATTTGGAAAGGTGCCAAGGAAAGGCATGCAATGTAGTTTCAAAACGTGTTTAATCACGTTTCTTGAATGAAGTATCTGTACTGTATATTCAAGAGGTGAAATCAATAAAGAGATTGTTACTTACTTACTTACAAATACTTTCATAATTTCTTGAATGAAATTTCCTAATTGTGTATCTAAGAGTTGACTTCAAGAAAGAAATTGTTACTTACTGAGAATTTTTTCATAATTTCTTGAATTAAATTTCTACATCATGTAGCTAAGTGAAAATTGTTTGTGATAAAGAGAAAAAAAAAAGTTACTTACTTGCGATTTTTCATAATTTCTTGAATGAAGTATCTGTACTGTATATCCAAGAGGTGGAATCAATAAAGAGTTTGTTACTTACAAATATTTTCATAATTTCTTGAATGAAATTTCCGTACTGTGTATCCAAGAGTTGACTTCAAGAAAGAAATGGTTACTTACTGAGAATTTTTTCATAATTTCTTGAAATTAATTTCTACATCGTTTATCTAACTCGTGAAAACAATAAAGAGTTTGTTACTTACTTAGAATTTTGTCATAATTTCTTGAATGAAATGTCTTTTTGTTTATCCAACAGGTGAATTCAAGAAAGAATTTGCTACTTAGACTGAGAATTTTTTCATAATTTCTTGAATTTAATTTCTACATCTTATATCTAACTCGTGAAAACAATAAAGAGTTTGTTACTTACTTAGAATTTTGTCATAATTTCTTGAATGAAATGTCTTTTTGTTTATTCAACAAGTGAATTCAAGAAAGAATTTGCTACTTAGTTACAATTTTTTCATAATTTCTTGAATGAAATTCCCGTATTGTGTATCTAAGAGTTGACTTCAAGAAAGAAATTGTTACTTACTCAGAATTTTTTTCATAATTTCTTGAATTAAATTTCTACATCATGTAGCTAAGTGAAAATTGTTTGTGATAAAGAGAAAAAAAAAGTTACTTACTTGCGATTTTTTCATAATTTCTTGAATGAAGTATCTGTACTGTATATCCAAGAGGTGGAATCAATAAAGAGTTTGTTACTTACTTACAGATATTTTCATAATTTCTTGAATGAAATGTCCGTACTGTGTATCCAAGAGTTGACTTCAAGAAAGAAATGGTTACTTACTGAGAATTTTTTCATAATTTCTTGAAATTAATTTCTACATCGTTTATCTAACTCGTGAAAACAATAAAGAGTTTGTTACTTACTTAGAATTTTGTCATAATTTCTTGAACGAAATGTCTTTTTGTTTATCCAACAGGTGAATTCAAGAAAGAATTTGCTACTTAGACTGAGAATTTTTTCATAATTTCTTGAATTTAATTTCTACATCGTATATCTAACTCGTGAAAACAATAAAGAGTTTGTTACTTATTTAGAATTTTGTCATAATTTCTTGAATGAAATGTCTTTTTGTTTATTCAACAAGTGAATTCAAGAAAGAATTTGCTACTTAGTTACAATTTTTTCATAATTTCTTGAATGAAATTCCCGTATTGTGTATCCAAGAGTTGACTTCAAAAGAAATTGTTACTTACGAGTTGACTTTAAGAAAGAAATAGTTACTTACTGAGAATTTTTTCATAATTTCTTGAAATTAATTTCTACATCGTTTATCTAACTCGTGAAAACAATAAAGAGTTTGTTACTTACTTAGAATTTTGTCATAATTTCTTGAATGAAATGTCTTTTTGTTTATCCAACAGGTGAATTCAAGAAAGAATTTGCTGCTTAGACTGAGAATTTTTTCATAATTTCTTGAATTTAATTTCTACATCGTATATCTAACTCGTGAAAACAATAAAGAGTTTGTTACTTACTTAGAATTTTGTCATAATTTCTTGAATGAAAATCCAGGAGTTGACTTCAAGAAAGAAATTGTTACTTACTGAGAATTTTTTCATAATTTCTTGAATTAAATTTCTACACAAGAGTTGAATTCAAGAAGGAAATTGTTACTTGCTGAGAATTTTTTCATAATTTCTTGAATTAAATTTCTACATCGTGTATCTAAGTCATGAAAATAATAAAGAGTTTGTTACAAATTTCTACATCGTGTATCTAAGTCATCAAAACAATAAAGAGTTTGTTACTTACTTGGAATTTTTGTCATAGTTTCTTGAACGAAATGTCTTTTTTTTGTTTATCCAGCAGGTGAATTCAAGAAAGAATTTGCTACTTAGACTGAGAATTTTTTCATAATTTCTTGAATTTAATTTCTACATCGTATATCTAACTCGTGAAAACAATAAAGAGTTTGTTACTTATTTAGAATTTTGTCATAATTTCTTGAATGAAATGTCTTTTTGTTTATTCAACAAGTGAATTCAAGAAAGAATTTGCTACTTAGTTACAATTTTTTCATAATTTCTTGAATGAAATTCCCGTATTGTGTATCCAAGAGTTGACTTCAAGAAAGAAATTGTTACTTACGAGTTGACTTCAAGAAACAAATAGTTACTTACTGAGAATTTTTTTCATAATTTCTTGAAATTAATTTCTACATCGTTTATCTAACTCGTGAAAACAATAAAGAGTTTGTTACTTACTTACTTAGAATTTTGTCATAATTTCTTGAATGAAATGTCTTTTTGTTTATCCAACAGGTGAATTCAAGAAAGAATTTGCTGCTTAGACTGCGAATTTTTTCATAATTTCTTGAATTTAATTTCTACATCGTATATCTAACTCGTGAAAACAATAAAGAGTTTGTTACTTACTTAGAATTTTGTCATAATTTCTTGAATGAAAATCCAGGAGTTGACTTCAAGAAAGAAATTGTTACTTACTGAGAATTTTTTCATAATTTCTTGAATTAAATTTCTACACAAGAGTTGACTTCAAGAAGGAATTGTTACTTGCTGAGAATTTTTTCATAATTTCTTGAATTAAATTTCTACATCGTGTATCTAAGTCATGAAAATAATAAAGAGTTTGTTACAAATTTCTACATCGTGTATCTAAGTCATGAAAACAATAAAGAGTTTGTTACTTACTTGGAATTTTGTCATAGTTTCTTGAACGAAATGTCTTTTTTTTGTTTATCCAGCAGGTGAATTCAAAAAGAATTTGCTACTTACTAACAATTTTTTCATATCCACGAGGTGACTTCATGAAAGAATTTGTTACTTGCTTAAAATTTTTTCATAATTTCTTAAATGAAATTTCTGCATTGTGTATCCATGAGGTAACTTCAAGAAAGAGTTTGTTACTTACTTAGAATTTTGTCATAATTTCTTTAACGAAATGTCTTTTTGTTTATCCAGCTGGTGAATTCAAGAAAGAATTTGCTATTTACTTACAATTTTTTTCATAATTTCTTTAATGAAATTTCTGTATTGTGTATCCAAGAGGTGACCTCAAGAAAGAATTTGTTACTTACTTACAATTTTTTCATAGTTTCTTAAATGAAGTTTCTGCATTGTGTATCCAAGAGGTGACTTCAGGAAAGAGTTTGTTACTTGCTTACAATAGAACTATTCTAAAGAATAAAGACGGGTTAAGCTTAAAGATATTTATTGCTTAAACGTATTGACACATAGCTCAAAGAGACACACAAAGCCCAAAGAAACATACACAGCCCAAAGAGACACAAACAGCCCAAAGAGACAAACATAGACCAAAAAGACTCAGACACCCCAAAAAGACACACAGTCCAACGAGACACACACAGCCTAAAGAGACACACACATCACAAAGAGACACCCACAACCCAAAGAGACACATACAGCTCAAAGAGACGTACACGGCCCAAAGAGAAGCACACATCCAACAGAGAGACACAAAGCCCAAAACGACACAAACAGTCAAAAGAGACACACACACAGACCATAAAGATTCAAACTGCCCAAAGAGATATACTGCCTAAAGAGACACACACTGCCCAAAGAGACACACACAGGCTAAAGAGACATACACACAGTCCGAAGAGACACACAAAGCCCAAAGAGACACACACACAGCTCAAAGAGACAAAAAACGCCCATACAGACACATACATACCAAAAAGATTCAAACCCTCCAAAGAGACACACATTGTCCCAAAGAGACACACATGGCCTCTAAGAGACACAAACAGCCAAAAGAAACACACATAGACCAAAAAGATTCAAACTGCCCAAAGAGACATACAGCCAAAGAGACACACACAGACCAAAATGACTCAAACAGCCCAAAGAGACACACATAGCCCAAAGAAACACAAACAGCCCAAAGAGACAGAAGCCCAAAGAGACAAACACAGCCCAAAAAAGACTCAAACTGCTCAAAGAGACACAAACAGATCAAAAAGACTCAAACAGTCCAACGAGACACACAGCCCAAAGAGACGCACAGAGCCCAAAGAAACACACACAGACCAAAAAAAAAAAACGCCCATACAGACACATACAGACCAAAAGATTCAAACGTCCCAAAGAGACACACATAGCCCAAAGAGGCACACACGACCCCTAAGAGACACAAACAGCCAAAAGAAAGACACATAGACCAAAATGACTCAAACAGCCCAAAGAGATACACATAGCCCAAAGAAACACAAACAGCCCAAAGAGGCAGAAGCCCAAAGAGACAAACACAGCCCAAAAAAGACTCAAACAGCCCAAAGAGACACAAACAGATCAAAAAGACTCAAACAGCTCAAAGAGACACATAAACAGCCCAAAGAGACAAAACACAGATCAAAAAGACTCAAACAGCTCAAAGAGACACACAAACAGACCAAAAGACTCAAACAGCTCAAAGAGACACACAAACAGACCAAAAAAGACTCAAACAGCTCAAAGAGACACACAGCCCAAAGAGACAAGATACGCACACATCCAACAGAGAGACACAAAGCCCGAAGAGACACAAACAGCCAAAAGAGGCACACACAGACCATAAAGATTCAAACTGCCCAAAGAGACATACAGTCTAAAGAGACACACACCGCCCAAAGAGACACACACACAGGCTAAAGAGACATACTTACAGTTCGAAGAGACACGCAAAGCTCAAAGAGACACACACACAGCTCAAAGAGACAAAAAAACGCCCATACAGACACATACATACCAAAAAGATTCAAATCCCTCCAAAGAGACACACATTGCCCAAAGAGACACACATGGCCTCTAAGAGACACAAATAGCCAATGGAAACACACACAGACCAAAAAACGCTCATACAGACACATACAGACCAATCGCTAATACACGGGATGGGGGGGATCGGAGTCCTTTGGAGGTGTGGTAGGGGATCTCACAACACTGTTCAAATAGAACTTGTGTATTATAACAACCACCAACCCCATGTAACTGAACCCCTGTATAACTGAAACCCCGTAAGAAAGAAATCGCTTGAGTCCTCTCGCAATAGCAAACCAAACCAGATTATACCCACTTAACCAGATCAACTAAAGCTTGTGTATTATAACGACCACAGAGTAACTTCGCTAATACACGGGATGGGGGGATCGGAGTCCTTTGGGGGTGTGGTAGGGGATCTCACAACACTGTTCAAATAGAACTTGTGTATTATAACACAACCGCCAACCCCATGTAACTGAACCCCCGTATAACTGAAACCCCGTAAGAAAGAAATCGCTTGAGTCCTCTCGCAATAGCAAACCAAACCAGATTATACCCACTTAACCAGATCAAAAAAATGGCGGTCACACTAGCTGAAAATTTAACTAAACCCTCGTGTAACTGAATCCGTATGTAACTGAACTCTCGTGCAACTCAAGTCCCCAAATCTCGTAAACTAAAGCTTGTGTATTATAACGACCACAGAGTAACTTCGCTAATACACGGATGGGGGGATCGGAGTCTTTTGGGGGTGTGGTAGGGGATCTCACAACACTGTTCAAATAGAACTTGTGTATTATAACAACCACCACCCCATGTAACTGAACCCCTGTATAACTGAAACCCCGTAAGAAAGAAATCGCTTGAGTCCTCTCGCAATAGCAAACCAAACCAGATTATACCCACTTAACCAGATCAAAAAAAATGGCGGTCACACTAGCTTGATTAGTAATTGGACTTTCAGTCCTACATTCACGGGTTTCTGCAAAGTGCTATGGACTTCATTGAAAAATACCAGTTAAAAAAAATAAATAAACATGTATTATACTCATTCCTCTTGGCAAAAAGGTGTAATGACCTATTCTTAACCATTGCAATACCTTTACACAAATATCTTTTCGCAAAAAATTCGCAAATCTCGTAAACTAAAGAAGTAATTACCCTTTTCAACATTAATTACCCCTTTTTTTGCAAATGCTTGCATATCCCATTACCCCTTTTTGCAATGGTTAATCAAACATCTCCGATTGTAAAAGCATTAAAAAATTTTCCAATTACTAATTACCCTTTTTTTTTTTATTCAAATCCTGATCACCAATCAAGTCATACACGTTCCTCTTGGCGCAAAGAGTGTAATGATATGTTTACCTAACAGAAAAACCTGTTTGGTACGGGGGCGTACTGCCAGGGAACGTAAAGTGCGCAAAAAATCACACCGTAAATTTCAACCTATAAGAGAATTAGAGGTTTTTTCAACTCCTAAAAACAAGTGCAAGCTTCTAAGTACATAAGTACCCTTAGTTCTAGTGTAAGGAAAGAATTTCTTCCTTAATTTAATGACAATTTCTTTTTAATAATGCGAATATTTTTACTCACCAGAAAAAGGTTAGAATTATCCATTTTTTCTATATAAATGTTTTTTACAAAAAATGCTTGTAATCTCGAATATAAACGATTCGAAACTGATGGAGAATCAAATATATGGAACCTGATTATATACAAAAAAAAATAGGCGAGTAAAAAAAGAAGAGACATCGGTTTTTTGAACTAAAAAAGACATTGAACTTTGAAATTGCGCAAGTCCTCTTGGCAAAGACCTATAGACCTTTTTGTACAGGGGCTTTGGCAAAGAGAGTGTGATGACCTGTAACTACTAGAAAAACCTGTTTGTACGGGGGCCTTGTAGAATAACATGATATTTCCTATATGTCTGTTAGAATAACATGGTATTTGCTATATGTCTGCTAGAAATGGAATCTCTTACCCTACTGACATAGTTCAAGCAACTCTTTATGTCTTAAGCTTACCCATCAGCAACCTCTTCGTCGAGAGAGTGTTTTCTGTTTATTGAGATGAATCTTGTCAAGTAGAAAATTCGAAACAGGATGCACCTTAAAATGCTTAACTCTACTGTGACCATCCGACTTAGGCTAAATAGCCAAGGAAAATACTGCAGGGACTTTGATCCTACACCCGCTATGCTGAATAGATTTACTATTGACATGTATGACATCAAGAAAACTATCCAATGACAATGAAAATGAAACTCTTGAGGAAATTTTGGGCGATATAGAAGGAGGTTTGCTGTTTAACTTTGAAAATGATCTTGAATACTAGTCGAAGATAAATACAATATATGATTCAAAAATTTACAAAACTAATTCGAAGTTCATTAAAAGGAAAACACAATAAAAATAACAATCGGAACTGTTGAAGGACCTTGCCAAGTACAATTTTGTCTCATATGTATGGCTTTGGCTTCTTGTCTCATGACTAAATCTCAGAACATTGTCTTTAGCCTGCAATTTTATAGATAGTTGCATTAACAACGGCCGGTCTAATTTCTTATCTTTGACTTGGGTCGTTCTTGTAGTTCTAATTTATATTTTGAAAGCTACGAAACATTTTGTTCTCATAATTAAGTTTGAGAATTTATATCTTTTTGCAGCTTAGAACTGCAATGTCATAAAAGCATTGTATAAAGAAATAAACTTTGATATCACTTACCTAAATGACATTTTGGAAAGATGTGACCTTCAAGGATCATGTTTCTTTTTAGTTCTACATTAGAAAATCCTATCTATTAGTTATCTTTATCAAATGCGCCTTTAACTTCCACGTTTTTGTATAACTTATCTATATTTTAAGACCAGTATACTGAGTACCTATTTCTTTTTTTAGTTCTTTAATCACAATTTCTATTGTTGATAGGGAATAATTCAGCATATTAGCCAGAAAGTAATGTAAAATACCACCTTAGATATTGGCAAGGATTTTTTTTGTCAGATCTTCTTTAGTTCCCTTTTTTTTTAATTCTCTGACATACCAGAGAACTAAGAAAAATATTTTTCTTGTCAAGCCAGAGACTAAGAACAGGAAATTTCGACCACGAAAGCGCATGTAATCAGTCAAAAATGCTTCACTGTTTCAGATTTCGGAATATGGTGCCGAAATCTGTCAATGAAGACTGAATCCTACCAATTTTGAGTTTCTAGTATTCTCAAAAAGCAAAATTCACACTATCTGGTAACATTATCTTTGATTTTTTTTTTTTTTTTTTTTTTTTTTTTTTTTTTTTTTTTTTTTTTTTTTTTTTTTTTTTTGCACTCATCCCTGCAAGATCTAATTTACCCTGAATTTCAAACTCCACCCAACAATATATAGCTAAAATGCGCCGATGACGAATTTTTTCGCCTCCCTTGGTGCGCTATCTAAAGTCAGGCACCTGGCATCACTGGCAAAAGTAAGTTATACTGTGAAAAAGGGTTCATTTAAACCTTCCCCGCATTTCTAAAAAAATTGTTCTGTACGTGGCCGTCTATAGAAAATAAATCTAGGGGGTCTTCAACGACACAGAACTGTGAATAACCTATTCTATGCTAGCCTCTTCTAAATCTAGGCCTAGTGATTTTCCACTAGCTATAAATGATAGTTTTGTTAAAGATTAATATCCAGAGCTAGGTTAACCTGCATTCAAAAGTATTGGGGAGGGAAGAGGAAATATGTTTTTAGAAATCAAGGGTATAAGTTCTAGAATTGGGTCTGTTGAGAAGGAAACATATTAAGAAAACAATTTTTATTTCATAATATATAGAATAATCGTGGTTTACAGACTTTGACTGCAGCTTCACAGTGACGTGTGGCAATTGAACAGAAAATATATGATTTGGGCTAAATATTTACACATTAGGGAGGGGGAGTTGGAGTAAAGTATAGGGGAGCTGCGGTCAAAATGTATTAACTACAATTATTCTGCCATTTTATGAAGTAAGAATTGTTTTCTTAACATGTTTCTTTCCCATCAGCCCCAACTCTAGACTTATGACAAATCTAGGGAGGGGGGGGGGGCAATTTTCTTTCTTCATTTGGGGGGAAATCAAGGGAAAATGTCCCCTCCCCCGATTGGCAACACTGGAGCTAGTTAGAATAGCAACACAAGCGTAATACCATTCAATACTTCAAGTTTTGGTTTTTTAGACCTCTGCAAATCTAAATACCCTCGGCCCTGTGCCTTAACCTGGTGTAGATGAATTACTTAATCTAGTTTAAAACACATTAGATATTAAGAACTATCAAACCTGTTTTTCACTATAATGTATATCTCACAGGGGATCCGGCGTTCTCCCCACAGAAATAACCTCCGCGGAAAATCCCCCTCCTAGAAAATGCTACCTCGGAAATACCCCCCCCCCACGACTGGTTGATCTCCAACCACTTTTGACTTATAAAACAAGGACTAGTTTCTTCATTACCATCAATCTCATCATGTATTTTAAGAATTGTAACTGTTAAGAATT
The DNA here is from genome assembly GCA_027921565.1 of Artemia sinica. Classification (NCBI taxonomy): domain Eukaryota; kingdom Metazoa; phylum Arthropoda; class Branchiopoda; order Anostraca; family Artemiidae; genus Artemia; species Artemia sinica. Next base: position 33,855 of record JAPEVW010000891.1, read on the forward strand.
GTTTTCTTAACATGTTTCCTTCTTATCAGCCCCAATTCCAGACTTATACCAAATCTAAGGAGGGGGGCAATTTTGGTTCTTTATTCTGTTTGAATATAAAATACCAAATAAAAAGTTATTTTGAAATCAAGGAACGAAGGGAAAATCAAGGGGACAAATGCTCCCCTAGCCCCCCCCCCCCCCCAGTTTGGCAGCACAAAAAAAAAACTAAAAAAAAAAAAAGTTTTGGGTGAATGAAACTTCAGTCAAAAACCCTTAAACCACAATTATTCTGCATATTATGAAGTAAGAATTGTTTTCCTAACATGTTGCCTTCTCAACAGCCCCAATTCTAGACTTATATCAGAGCCCCAATTCTAGACCCTATATCGGAGGCAGCGCTATAGTATTGCCTATAGTAAAGGCCATACGGCTCCAATGTTTTTATTATTTTTAATCAAAAAAACTTTTTCCACAATATAAATTTTTTTAAAAGAAAAGCAAAGAACTCCATTAAACAAAACTGAGCACAAATAAAATCAAATAATCTACCAAGCTCGAGACTACCACAAATCAGCATAGATAAATAAATGAAACTCAAAACGAGCAGAAATTAACATAAGTTGGGCGCAAAACCCCTATGCCTTCCCAAGGTCAGGACAAAATTTGCACTTTACTGAAAAAAATATAAATGTTTTTACTTTTATAACTTTATAAATTAAATAATTTAAACATTTTGATTACTAAATATCAGTATATTTATATTAAACTGACAATGCACATTCATTTGTATTTTTTCAGTACAGTGTATATTTTCTATCTGTAAATCAACTACGCTGAACAAAATGGCTATCTCAAAATTTGTATTGGATGTGTTTGGGGCAATGATGGATGTGGGGGGACTAGTTGTCCTCCAATCACTTTCGACTATTAAAAAGGGTACTAACCCTTTGAATTTCCAATCGAATGAGCTGTCTTTGAAGTTTCTACAACAACGCCTTCTATAAGAACATTTATGCCCCCTGGGCATAACTTAAAACCCTTGCCCTGAGGGTTGTGGGGGAGTGTCCTCCTCAAAAACATATTCTCTATCTGGAAATCAACTACGCTGAACAAAATGGCTATCTCAAAATTTGATTGGATGTGTTTGGGTGTGACGTGGGGGGGAGGGGCTAGTTGCCCTCCAATCACTTTCGACTATTAAACAGGGTACTAGCCCTTTGAATTTCCAATCGAATGAGCCTGTTTTGAAGTTTCTACGACAATGTCTTCTTATAAAAACCTTATATGCCCCCAGGGCATAACTTAAAACCCTTACCCTGTTGGTTGTGTGGGGAGTGTCCTCCTAAAAAACATATTTTCTATCTGGAAATCAAATAGACTACGCTGAACAAAATGGCTATCTCAAAATTCTGATTGGATGTGTTTGGGGGAATGATGGGCGTGGGGGGGCAAGTTGCCCTCCAATCACTTTCGACTATTAAAAAGGGCACTAGCCCTTTGAATTTCCAATCGAATGAGCCTGTTTTTTTGCACTCATCCCTGCAAGATCTAATTTACCCTGAATTTCAAACCTCCACCCAAACAATATATAGCTAAAATGCGCCGATGACGAATTTTCGCCTCCCTCGGTGTGCTATCTAAAGTCAGGCACCTGGCATCACTGGGCAAAAATAAAAATATAAATATAAATTTTTTAAAAGAAAAGTAAAGAACTCCATTAAACAAAACTGAGCACAAATAAAATCAAATAATCTACCAAGCTCGAGACTACCACAAATCAGCATAGATAAATAAATGAAACTCAAAACGAGCAGAAAATTAACATAAGTTGGGCGCAAAAACCCCTATGCCTTCCCAAGGCCAGGACAAAATTTGCACTTTACTGAAAAAATATAAATGTTTTTACTTTTATAACTTTAATAAATTAAATAATTTAAACATTTTGATTACTAAATATCAGTATATGTATATTAAACTGACAATGCACATTCATTTTGTATTTTTTTCGGTACAGTGTATATTTTCTATCTGTAAATCAACTACGCTGAACAAAATGGCTATCTCAAAATTTGTATTGGATGTGTTTGGGGCAATGATGGGTGTGGGGGGACTAGTTGTCCCTCCAATCACTTTTCGACTATTAAAAAGGGTACTAACCCTTTGAATTTCCAATCGAATGAGCTGTCTTTGAAGTTTCTACAACAACGCCTTCTATAAAAAACATTTATGCCCCCTGGGCATAACTTAAAACCCTTACCCTGAGGGTTGTGGGGGAGTGTCCTCCTCAAAAACATATTCTCTATCTGGAAATCAACTACGCTGAACAAAATAGCTATCTCAAAATTTTGATTGGATGTGTTTGGGTGGACGTGGGGGGGGGGGGGGGGGGGGGGGGCTAGTTGCCCTCCAATCACTTTCGACTATTAACACAGGGTACTAGCCCTTTGAATTTCCAATCGAATGAGCCTGTTTTGAAGTTTTCTAAGACAATGTCTTTCTATAAAAACCTTATATGCCCCCCAGGGCATAACTTAAAACCCTTACCCTGTTGGTTGTGGGGAGTGTCCTCCTAAAAAAACATATTTTCTATCTGGAAATCAAATAGACTACGCTGAACAAAATGGCTATCTCAAAATTCTGATTGGATGTGTTTGGGGGAATGATGGGCGTGGGGGGGGGCTAGTTGCCCTCCAATCACTTTCGACTATTAAAAAGGGCACTAGCCCTTTGAATTTCAATCGAATGAGCCTGTTTTGAAGTTTCTACGACACAACGCCTTCTATAAAAACATTATATGCCCCCCAGGGCATAACTTAAAACCCTTGCCCACGAGGGTTGTGGGGGAGTGTCCTCCTCAAAAACACATTTTCTATCTGGAAAATCAACTACGCTGAACGAACGGCTATCTCATATTTTTTTCATTGGATGTGTTTGGGTTAATGATGGGCCTGGGGGGGGGGTCTAGTTGCCCTCCAATCACTTTCGACTATTAAAAGGGCAATAGCCCTTTGAATTCCCAATCGAATGAGCCTGTTTTGAAGTTTTTACGACAACGCCTTCTATAAAAACCTTATATGGCCCCAGGGAATAACTTAAAACCCTTGCCCGAAGGTTGTTGAGGAGTGACCTCCTAAAAGAGATATTTATTCTATCTAGAAATCAGCTACGCGCTGACAAAATGCCCATCTCAAAATTTGATTGGCGCTAATTTGTAGCAATCAAAATTTTTCATACAATCTTTTTTCTAGCCAATATTAGTAAAATTTCATTCTGAATCGGTCTTTATCAAAAAAACGGTTTCGTAATTTTGTCTTGAAAATAAAACAAAATTGGGTCTAGATTTTCAAAAATTTTTTTTCGCATTTACACTCTATACTTGGACAATTGCCAAGTTTCTAACTTAAGATAAGCCAATTTCTAATAACTT
>JAPEVW010000892.1:0-37252 GCA_027921565.1 Artemia sinica
TCTTCATGATGACAACTGCTTGAAGAAACTTGGACAAGCAAACGTGTCAACACTTCAATTTTAGAAAGAGAGGTGGAGCTCTCCTTACGTTGAGTGTTTAACTGACGATTTCAGAAAGCCAGATTAAGTGACACTTTTTTCATCTACCAGATCTATAGGTTGTAACATGTTACTCCACAGACCTTGTCCTAAAATCAGGGGGCCGTTGATTTGCTACGGGGCAGGGAGGAACAATGCCCTTCCTAACAACGCGTCCCCCTCCAGCTGAAATTTAGGTTTCTTAAAAAATATCGTCCAAAACTAGATAAAACCTGCATAATTCAAGCATCAACAGAAACAGATAACTTTTTTAGTACATATTTATATACTCTTTTATTACAATATATTTATATATTTATAATAATATATATCTTCATCACATATTTCATACTAACTTTTAGTATTTTGAAAGTACTAACAAGTACCTTCTATGGTATTGATGTGGGAATTCGACCAACTTTGCCCCCCCCCCCGGATTTTGACGAAATTAAGATTCTGCCTAAAACATACTTTTTTTGTCGTTAATAGTGGTTACCGCTTGCTAATTACCTCTCAGTTTGTCCTCGATAAATTTGAAGTATCTTTTTACTGATTCGACAAACTGGTCGGCGAAACTTCCCAGGTTTCGCGTATTTTGATGTTTTTTTTTTTTTGGAATATCTATAATCACCAGATGTATATTTTACAGTTGTTCCACTCTATTTTGTTAACAGTTTTCTTATTTTGTTTTGTTTGCTGTTCGACGCCGTCTGTTATGGCATTTTACTCTGTTTCTAGCCATATGATACTAGCCTAGACCTAAGACCTTTTAATTCATTACTGGAACTATTTCTAAGACGGATTCTGATTTATTTGCCTTTACTTCTAAAATGTTGTCGGAGGTGTTCCGGAGATAATTTAGATCGGCGGAAAATCGCTTATTTTAATTCCGGAAAGTCCCCTGCGAACCCATTTCGCAGCCGCCAAAAGCACAATTTTTAGCCTTGTAATTTAGGGGGGGCGCATTAAGGTTACCAAGTGTTTTCTGGCCAACCGTTATTCCGTGTTTTATCTCAGGCATCTAAGATATTTAAAATGCAATATTTGTTTCCTTCATTAGCTTAAGCCCAAAGTACATATTAGCATCTGTTGTTAGACGGTTGTTGCGGCGCTTTGTAAAAAAATTAAAATGTTTACACTCCGGTCCTTTTGCATTTGTTCATCTATTCGTTTTCCCTTCATCTCCAGTCCAAACCCTCCCTCCTTTTTTCTCTGTGTAATTATTTCCCAATCTTCCTTCTTTTTGCCTGCTTGGTCCACAATAGTCTTTCCTCCCTTGCTAATCTTGTCAGTTCCCCCCCCCAACCTCCTTTTTTTTGTTCCCCCCCCTAAAGCCACTTCTTCTTTCCTTTCCTCCTTTCTCGGAATCATTTTCCTAAGTCCCATTTAATCCAAGAGGACCGGTATATTTTTATTAAGGTTTTCGGACAAGGCCCGCGTTTCCTAATAGCCGTAAAATGACCTTTTGTTTTTTTGATCTGATTCTAGTTTTGTTAGGGAGTTTATGGGCTATTTTTAATTTTTATAATTATGGGAACCATGGAGCGCCTCTTTTACTTATGGTTGTTTAGGCTTACCTCCTGCGAACGTAACCCAAGAATCATTACTAGCCGGAAGTAAAAGTGTACTTTATAAAAAATTGCCAGAACCACAGTTTTCCAGAATCAAATTGGTTTTGTTTGTCGTTTCCACAGCCTGAAACCTTCGTGTGGGCAACCATGACCTCTTGTAGGCCCGTTTTTGATTTTGCCTTGCTGGAGGTTTTTTTTTTTAACCTATATAGGTCACCCCAAGAAATTTACAGAAAACCCCAAAGCCCAATGTAAGGAATTCTTCCAAAGAGTGTCTTTTGTAAAATCCTTCTGCCCAAAAAGGAAAATTAAAACCCTTGAAGGAAAGAATTCTAAGGAAATGAGTAAAAGGGTAAAAAAGGAAATAATTCATTGATAACGCTAAGGTTAGATTTTGAAAAAAACCCAAGTGTGAAATTTTTGAGTGGGAAATAATGTTTAAGATTAAGAAAATGAACGAAAATTACTGCTAAGTGGAGACAAGGGCCAAAAAAAACCGCAAGTAAAAAATAATAATGATATAAAAAAATCACAAGACTTACAATCATAGGAAGTTTTATATTCTTTGAGCCTTCCTTCATCAAAAGTAAAGAAAAAAATATTCAATTTAAGCGAAACCTGACCGGTCTTTGCAGTATTTATGGCATATACTTGCAAACTAGAAAATGGAGAAGAACAGGGAGGGACCTTAACCTTTCCTCAGATGATTTTTCTTTAAAAAAAACATAATTAAAGACATTAAAGTAGCTAAGAATAGACAAATTCATGTTCAACATCTTACCTTAAGCTACTAAGGACTAAAATCGACAATATTATCGTCTAATTGTATAAGCTCTTCACTCGGCCAGGCGTTCTCAACATTAATACTGGAAGGAACTTCAGCCATGGGGTTGGAGAATCTCGTTGCAAGAATCTATCATCACAAGATTGACACAGTTGACTAAAACAGCAAAGTTTTTATTGCAAGGGCTTATCGCCAAAACAGTAAAACTCAAAAATGTACACCACGAAATGCTAAATATTTAATGAGGTTAACCCCATAGATGAGTTGGTTAATTATATCCAGTAGGTACTTTGATTGGTCAAGAGGTGTGCAAAGATTTGACATAAATGGCTAATGTTAGACTGAAAGTGACGTATAAAAAACGGTTTAGATATTATTTAATTATTGTAAAATATCAATTTAATAAACAACTGAAATAATTAGTTCAACCCAATCTCCAAACATTAAAACCAACACATGCTAGGATAAAAAACCAGCATTTTCTCCACTCAAAACCAATTAAACAGACATTTTCTGTCGTTTAGGCTTCAATTCATTTAAAAAAAAAAAAAAAAAAAAAAAAAAAAAAAAAAAAAAAAAAAAAAAAAAAAAAAAAAAAAAAAAAGAAGAATATATCAGAAGATGGAGCCAGATTTCCTCAGAAAATTTTTGCTTTTCAAGTCCTTTTCAAGGCCCGGTGCCACAGCTAAGTTTGACCATGGTGGAATAGAGCAACAGAGGTAAGTCACTTGCTGTTGTCAATAATTGTCAATACACATATGGTGCAGCATTGTTCGAAATGTATGGGGAGGTCAAGAAGGACAAACTTCAACCCAAACAACTACGAAGAATACAATAGACCATAACATTTCTGTTTAAGAATTTTTCACTTGCGTGGCGAAAGATGACAGATTCAAATCGATTAAAAACCATGATATTCAGTCAGAGCTACAGGTAAGGGGAGAGGGCTATGTGACTAGTGTTGTCGTAAGGTGGGGAAGACGGGGTTCCAATTTAGGTGTTGGGGCCAGTGCTAATACCTTGGACATTGGCTTATGTTGTCCGCATTATCAGCATACCTGGGCGATTTTCAATACACTCTTTAAATCCCTCCTCCAAACTTAAAACCCTGCTGCATCGCTTTAATCCATTGTTCCTAGCACGAGTTTGTTAGAAAAGACCATACATATGACTATAAAGTAAAGTTTTCTCATAATTATGTAATGAGTGTAAAATTCAAATTTCATCTATTGAAAATTGGGTTCGAATAATTTAATTTCAATACAAAAATGATCTGTACACTTCTTCAATCAAAATTTCACCATATTTGTTTTTATGTAAACTAAACCGGGTGATATAGTTTTACCGTCCAGACTAAAACTTTACTTGGTGTATATTGTTTTTTTTTTAAATCTTTTTTAAATATATTTTTCATAGTGGAATCCACAACGAATGATTGAGGCTGTTCTTTGGTGTGCAATTGACCAGAGAGAAACAAATGAGTGTGAATAGGGCAGAACCCAGGGCTTGAAAATTAAGTAAGGTATTTTCCAGAGGGGAATATCGGCAAATTATAACGGTTTATCGTATCCGGTATGGTACATAAATCTCAAGAAAAATCCCCAATACGCAGACTTTCTTCTTCAAAAAAAACGCCAACGGGCTAGCACTAAAATGGTATAACTTTCCCAGCCTTGACAGTTCTACCTAGCAGAATTCCCTCATTTGAGATTAGAGCAAAGAAGACCCCCCCCCCCCCCCCTTCTCAAAAGATCGAAAAAACGATGATAATTTCGATAATTCAAGCATTTCACGGTAACAAAGCTGAAAGTAAAAGAATGGGGTTATATGCTGATTCCAAATATATAAGATACATAAGCTTGGGGTAACGCATAAGTCTACGAGAAAATTTACATGATTTTCCAAAGAGGGGAAACATCACCTAAAAGGTCAAAGTTGTTAATGAAAATTACACCATCGATTCAACGTATTCAGAGCACCATACTGTAGAGGTTCAAGCTCCTATCTGCAAAAAAATTAACAGAATTTCACTTTTTTGTTCACAAAAAAAGATCGAATGCGCCGTTTTTTTTCTGCCTTTTTTCCAGAGGTGACCCATATCGAGCCAAGATACTGGAAATCGGGAGAATGGCTCATTGAACGAAAATTAGAGTTTATATGCCATTTTTTTAAGTGACAAAAATGATTGGAGAGCAACTAGCCACCCTCACACGCCCCCTTTCCCAAAATTGTCAGAGCAAATTTTGAGATAGCCCATTGTGTGAGCATAGTTGAAAAGGTCCCAAAAACAAACTATGGCTTGGAGAAGATAAAAATGAACTTTGCATACTAATCTTGCATTTGGAAAATGTTCAGGTGAATTTTCCGAGAGGAAACGTTCATGTGTTTAGATCTCCGCGAACTAATTTCCATGGAAGGGGGAATTTTTTCACACTGATTGGCAAACACGATTAAAACTAACATCTTTTCCAATAACGTATGCTAGGACGAATATTCAGGCTGAATCTTCGGCAAGAGATTTTACTGAGTGAGGGGGGGGGGGGAGGAAAGAAAATTTTCAGCGAGGATTAGAATCATCGGAAGGAGTTTGAAGGGGGGAGGGGGTTTATTTTACGTGGAAGAACTTTCAACGGAGGATTTTCTCATGAGGGGGAGAGATTTTCATGGAGGATGAGCCAGATTTACCGGTATTGGGCCTATTTGAAAAACGACAAAAATCGAATAAAAAAAGTTTGTTTTTTTTAAATGGAAGAAAGGAGAATATTAAAACTCAAAACGAACAAAAATTATTCCGTATATAAAAGGGAGTACCCACTCCTCAATACCCTGCTTTTTACGCTAAAATGTGACTGTTGTCTCCATTTGATTTAGAGCGATTCTGAAAACAAAAGGGTCGGTTAATTAGAATAGCTTTTTTAAAGTGCTAAAATTTCAACGCAACGAGCAAGGTATTGAGGCGGGGGGCAATCCCTTCATATACGCGAATAATGTCTGCTCGTTTTGAGTTTTAATGTTTCTGCTTACTTCAGTCGAAATCTTTTTATTTTGTTTATTTCCTATATAGGTATGGGCGGATGTGCGCTACCTCTGAGATACTGATATCTTAATAGATAAAGATCTAAACAATTGGAAAATTAGGGCAAAAAATTAGTACTCCGAAGCAGGCATTTAAGCAGGGATCGGTTTCGCAGAATATTCGAGCCAGGGATGGGGCAGCTTTCTTATTGGTGATCCAAAGTAAAAGGAGTGATTTTTTTCTCCTGTAGTCTTTTATAGCTTTTTACCAAGAAGTGCCATATGGAACGACCATGGTAATAGCAGAGATGCTGCATAAAATTTTTAATTGAAAATGAATACTTCTAGAAAAGAAAATATCGGCACAAAGTTCCTTAGAAAATAGAGGCATAGACCTTGAAAAAAAAAGGAAAAAAAATACTGAATAGACAATAAAAAAACCTTCTATGTTTAACTGGAAAACTTAGATGATAAGTTCCAAAATAAAAGCTTTGTTCTATACTACTTGAAAACCAAGCTTATTAAAATTTCCATTGGTATTCATCCTTCGTCTTTCGAAATACTATATAAGAAATAACTTACATCTATAAATGTCTGCTGGCATATCCCTTTCCCGCATCCACGGTCAACCAACTTTTCGAATTTTCTTTATGTCGAAGAAAACCTGTCAGACAAGCATAGCCACTCTAAGAATTAAATCTATCATAAACCAATTCTGGAAAGTAAGATGAATAATGTACAAAAGCCAAAATAGGTCTGCCACTAGCAAAAAAAGGAAAAAGTATAAAATACCTGAATTACTAAGAAAAATCACTTGGAAAATTGTTAGGGGGGGGGGGGGGGAAAAAATTAAACAACTTAAGAATAAACAAATTCTGCACATGATTTTTCATCCAAACTAATTAAAAATAAAATTGGGCACAAACGATATTCAAAGAAAGGAAAAAAGCGTACAGACATACCATACAATTATAAAACCTCGCTAAAGCTCTTTATTTCAGCTGAACCAAACACTTGCAAATAATTTCAAAATTAAGGGGACTAAAAGGGGAATTATTCCCTCAATTATCAATCTAAGATGTGAAAATTTCGGTCGCCAACCTCTCCCTTTCTACAACCACGTGGTTATTCACTTAAAAATTCATACTACAACATCCACAAGTCTTAAAAATTATAATCATTTGCACCATAGAAACGACGCTAATTTCCTCTAAAATTATCCCCACTCGCTGTTTTCACCTTTATCATAGAGGGGTTTTAATTTAGAGTTTTCGTTATAAAATCGCAAGGCTTAGTAAGCATTAAGCTAAAAGATTTAAAAAAAGTCTAGTTTTGCTATATTAAAGAAAAAAACATTTTTTTTTTGTCAATTTACATATGACAAAAAAACATAAGGCAATTTTTGAAACAATATCGCCTTAGTTTCGGACGCAATACTTTAGAATACGAACCAAATGCGATTTGACAATGATATTTTATACGTTTCAAAGGGGCCTGCCCCACCCCCCCCCCCGAGGAAAAAATTCCTCCATGCGCGAAATTTAGCATCTATAGAGAAAATAAGCACCCAAAAATATCCATCAGATATCCAAAGGGGTAAGAACAGACCAGATATCAAAAAAAGGTTCTTGGATAGGGGCGATTGGTCTCTAATCACATTCGACTTAAAAAAAGAACTAGAAATCTCAATTCCGATCGAATGAGCAGTTTTCAGTACCCCAAAAATTTCCACGACACGAGAAGGATATTATGATAAGTACCCTTCCTTTTTTGGTCTCCCCAGGGGATGATCCGTATCGAGCAAAAAAGAATCTTGAATATAAGAGAGGACTCAGCAACATATAATAAAATTTTTAGCGCCCTTTAAAGTGGCCAAGCAGTTTGGAGGGCAGTTAATCCTCTCCCACGCCCTTTTTTTCTTCGAGGACATCCAGTTAGATTATTTAATTCTTTCAATATTTCAGTTTTATTGCTTTTTAATTCCCCATTATTTTTTTTTCGTATCGGTTTTGTTTTTTTTTTTCTTTTGTTTTTGCATTTTTTATCAGAGAATGCGATGACCTGTTTCGGTTCCAGTAGATTTTTTTTCAATTTGTTACTAAAAAGGCATGTTGAATTTCATACAAAGGCAGGACATTGGTTCTATTTATACCCTTTAGGACTCTGATCGAACTTTTGAGGTACCATTTTGTAGTTTCTCTGGCTTCCATATTTTGGCTATGTAGGGAAATTTTCCGTGGAAGGGAAAATTAATAATATGTGGGGAGGAAAATTTCCGGGAGGAAAAATTTTCAAGGGGAAATTTCTGCGTGGAGAAAATTTCCGAGAAAGGGGAATTGTTGGGGAGAGCCTAGCACATTTGAAACGAAATGAGCTTAAATAGAAGTAGTTACCAAAGTGATGAAATTACTGCGTATCAGAGTAGATTTTCGTTTGAAGTATGCGTTCATTCCTAAGGCTCTTTTAGACATGAAACGCAATTCAGGCTCTTTTCGCGTCAATTCAAGAAAATTTAGTGGGGAAGTAGTGGTTTAAAAAGCATTTTTCAAATCTAGGTGGGATTTTACATTTTTTTCAATGGAAATGCACCAACTAGGTACTTTGAAATCAAATTTACACCATCCCCCACAAAAAGAGTTTTTCAAAGTCTGAGCGAGGGGAAATGGTCCTGGTGACAAATATGAAAGGGGAAAATTCATCGTGCATAACAACATCCATTTTTGGTTGCTATTCACTCTTTACTTCCCAAAAATCTTTACTTCAGATCCTTTACTTCGTATCCTTTCAGCAAATTTCCCCTTATAAGCACCTATGTATAGAGGGTCTAGCCAAGGTTCTAGCTTTCTCCATCAGGACATGGGCCTAAGTATGTTATTTGTTACAACCTATTTGACACTTCAAATCAGTTATTATTCAAGGAAATTTTTAAAAAATCACGTTGATGTATGTATTAGCTTTGACGATGCCTTAGTCAATTTTGTAAGGTTTTCCAGTAACTTGGTACAAGCTAGATGCATAGTGCAGGGAAAGTACTATGCTAAAAGTACGGATTTTCTTCACTAGGCTAAGTGTTTTTGACACGGTATTTTGAATGATATCCATTTTGTTTCAATTTGAAAGTTGTGGAGAATCTTGAGGGCCCTTTTTGAAATTTTCAAAAAATATGTTTATCATAATTAAGAATACTCTTCTATCAAATACACAGAATAGTAGAACAAGTTTCACATTAGGGTCGTAAGAAAATTTTTTCAACACTTGACAAGTCTGTGAGTATACATTTAGAAAATTCAATTAATATAGGCCGTGGTTTGTTACGCTTTACTAGGTGTGTAGCTATAACTGCAAACATGACCGGGAGGCTCTAAAAACATCCGATTAAAATATGACAACAATTGGTGGACCCTTCAGTGGTGTAAATATGTGAAGGTCTTTTCCACCTTTCCGAAACGGCATCAAAAAGTTACGTGTCGGTGCCATTTGGCAATTACCCTGGCGGATAACAATACAAAATTTACGAAAAGCCCTCAGATGTGAGGCCTGTGTTCTCGCAATAAGAATTAGGACAGAGTCTCTAAAATTTTCAACTAGGTCTGCAAGCACTAGCGTTAAAAATTAAAAACAAAAAAGCGAAAAGATCAGTTGTAACCACCAAAAAGGAAAGTTATGATTCTGATGGCGGCGATCCCCGGGTAGTAGTTTTTGTTAATATAAGAAATTATGCTTAAAGGAGGCATCTAGTTTTAGTCGGAATTTCTTAAACCAATCCCCAGAAGGCTTAGGTAGATTATACTTTAGATGTTGAAACCAGGCAAAATATGGGATGGGAGAGAGAAACCCCATAAACATAAAAGGAATAAGTAATTCTAAAAAAAATCGGTGCGGTTTTTATACCCATCAGATTAACCTGAAAGGGGATCAGAACAAGTAAATTAGATAAAATTTACCAATTTTTTTCAGACAAATGAACATAAATAAAAAGTATACAGCCGAAAAACTTAAGAACGAGTGTGTTTTAACTGAAATGTACTAATCTATCGTTATGGCTACAGGAACAAAAGCTAGAGATAAAAAAAGGGGAAGCAATCAAAAAAATCTTTAGACAGAGGATAGAGTTGGAACTTCAAAGGAGTTTTCTCACGAGGAGGATCTAAAAAAGCCCCACAGTAACGTGTGTTAAGACCCAATTTCAAAACATTCTCAGGAGGGGATTATCCAAGGCATTTGCAGTGAGGTTAAGAATTACCCGTTCTTTGTGGCCAGGTAGGGTAAATAAAGCCAGAAAACATAGACATTTGTATATTATCTATAATTTTGTCCCTCACCTGAAAACAAAATGAGTGAAATGAAAATAAAGATCAAAAGGGATATACTATATCGCAACTTAATGAAAGAGTACATATTCTTTCAAATAGTCATATACATGAATGTCATCCAGCAAAGAACAGATCTTTGCCTTGTAGATACTTGGCGATCTGTCAAATACATCTAACAAATTGAATTTCCATAAGAAAAGTATTCTTGAAGAGATTGCCTGAAAAGAGTTGTAAAAGAAAAGGTTAACAACTATTAATTTTTTCATAACATACTAAAAAAAAACTAATAATACCAATGTATGCAGCAGCAGGTTGAAATTTTGGGAAAAGAATATTGAGACCAGGAGCTAGTTAGGCCTTTGGGAGGGTAGGACCTGTATTTCATGAATCACATATTATAAGGACATTCCATGGCTAATGCCATTTCAGCCAAAGAATTATGGTGAAGATAAGCTGCACAGTTTTATGCAGCAATATTAGCTGTAACAAAATTATCTCCAGTTCACATGAAGAAGCAGAGACAGATGCTAAAATTAACTTTTCAATATGTATTGGTAAACCCTGTACACTAATGATAAACATGATTTCAGTTTAAACAAAGCATACAACAAAAAAACAGGAGATCTTTACTATAATGCTAATCATCATTGCCAACTAAAGGATGTTATTCCTATAGTTGATTATATTCTAGTTAGTTGATTGAAGTCAGCATGTTTCCAAAAAAGAATAGATTTTATTAAGGACAAATTTTTCTAGGAAACTTTACACTACTTAACTGGAACAAATAATGTAATACTGGTTAGAAAGAACAAATAAATACATTTTAAATCCATAATATTCACAACTTACAGAAAAGGTTCAAACGTGTTTATTTAACTCACATAATTGAAAATAAGCACCAGGAATGAATATATATATATATATATATAGAATATATATATAGATATATATATAAATAAATATATATATATATATAGATATATATGATATATATATCTATAATCAATATATCATATATATATATATTATATATATAATTCTAGCTGTTGTTTTATAAAAATGGAATTCATGATATGAATCCCCTCAAATGAAAAAAAAAACAGCACAATTAAAAAAAAGGTCTTATCAAATACTTTGTAATTGCAGAAGCAGTTATATAAGATAGAAAAAAATCGGAAAATAGAAGGCATACCTACAATAGCACAAGGAGAAATATAGCAAAAACCCTTGAAAATGGATATAGAAGATCTGAAATCTTTTGGACTTGGCTCCGAAAGGTTACAATTTTAAAATACCCAAAAGTCTATTCTTCCTAAAAAAGAAGTCTGTCATCAATGCAATACAGTTTATGATTAAAAGGTTGTAATGCAATAGAATATTAATTAAAATCCAAGCAATAATTTGTACGTCAAGGACAAACTATTTAATTAACCTGTTTTACCTTCCTGCCACACCCCACTGTTCCTAAATTCAAGAGATTTGCTTACTCAGTATTTAAAAGGAAATTGGATACTAAAAATCCCCATTGCATACTTTCACATAAGATGATTACAACTTAACCTACCTCAATCTTGAGGAAACTTTCTCCCTCTGGAAGTTACTTGAGAGGACTGGGGGCACTGCCACTTTTACTTTTTCGTCGACCCCCGATCTACTCTCAGCACCACCAGTGAAAACTATACATTCCTCCTCATTCAATAGGTATCAGGTCAGACAAAACTTAGAACAACTTTAACCACAGAGATAACTAGACCACTATCAGAATATATCTATAAAAGAATTGGAAGAAAGGCAGAAATCTGTTATCCCATCGGGCCCACAATTAACACAAAAAACTATCTCAGTAATCACTTTACTTTCCCCAATTACCTGTGTTATGATTGCCTGAAAGTGCTGAATTTCAAACAAATTAAACGAACTAGAAGACCAATCTCAGGTGTGGAAAATTGATGGTAATTGCCATAACAATAAGTCCAAGCACTGAGACCTGATGTACTGTAAAAAACCAATAGCCCACTCACAATTAATAACACTTTGTCATCATAACATCCTCCAGGCAAAAAAGGAGCAGGGATATTACTAGTTGTAACACGATCCTTCCCCTAAATTAATTCATACTCCCAATCTTTCAGATTTATTCATGAGAGTGTTCATTTGAGTAAGTTCACAACTAGTCTTGGCCTTTCCTTTCAGTTTGAATTGTGTTTTGCTGGTTCTATTATTACCCCAGATCAGGATGCTTCACAAAACGGCGGAAATTCGACCAGTAATTGCATGGTTAGGAGTGCTGCTTTTGTTTTCTGCCAAATTCCCAAAAAAATTACTGATATTATTCTATTGAATTGATGGTATTAATAGGAATCTAAATTCTCTTGAAGTCTAAGGTAGATAATTAGACAATACCAAAAAACCGAAAAGAAATAGAGCACCTTGGATTTGACTTGCACATAATATGCATAACCTTCTATAGCCAACAGTACCTTACACTCATTGTAGGGGAAGCTACTATTTTCTATATCATTGAAACCTCATTATCCAGTTTAATCACAATTTTTTGAGGTAGGTCTACGGAATTCTTTTATTGAATGATTGGTAACAATAAGTTTTTTATGTTTGATCTTGTATTAGGCCTATGAATGAAAAATAGCTAACTATTGCATGAGAACAATGAAATGATGAAAACAAATCTCAGACCTGATTAAACAAATACTTGTCATTCCCTGGGAAGAAAGCAAAAACTTTGTTCTATCAACAAACTGTACATTACTAAAGTTGGGCATATTAGCCCTACAATAAAAATTTTAATTAAAAATTACAATGAATCTTCTTATGGCATTGGTAAAAATGTCTAAAGTTAATTCTCTGTGAAAACATAAAAAAAAGAGATTAGTAGATCTACTTTTTCAATTACAGAAATGAAGTCAAGGACTTGTTTTCAAACTAAGACACAATAATAGTATAATTAGAAAAATATATGTGGGAAAACCCAAAATAATTATTAATTAACCTCTCCAAAAAAGAGCCTTAGACACAGCCAATGATATCGAAAAACATATTTCTTCCATAATACACCAGCCTCCCTTCCACTCTTTAGACACCCGTATAACTTTGAACTCTTTCAATTTCCCCAGTGTTTTCCTTTATGGTGAACAAGTAAACAAATTGAAGAAGCATATAAATTGCAACACGAAATTAAGAGAAAACACAAAGAAGGTCCATGCTTAGATCTGTTCTGCTCCCGCGTCAATGATGGTAATTCAGAACGTAATTGTAAAATGGGATCCGTTGATGTTGCATTAGATTGGTCGCGCTGAAAGGAATGAACTGTCCCACCTATATGCCCATGGCTTGTGTTCAATTCTTTGTCAAGTCTTGACTGAAGGAGGCACTAGTAGGTGCAAAGTCACTGTTTTTGTCTGTAGGTTGTTCCAGTTATTGGAAATACGCTGGTAAAAAAGTTTTTCGCGAATTTGGGTTCAAACACTCTGTTGCTCTTCCTAGCTTCTGTGAGTGTATCTAGTGTGGATGTGGACCTGTTTGTTTCGTGAGGATTGTGTTGTTTGGATAGACTATTATATTTGTACGGTCAGAATCAATATCATATCTGCGACGTCTCTAAAGATCCAGTGTGGGTAGTTTTAGGTGCTCCAGTCTCTTATCATACAGCATATTTGTGCAGACCCGTGATGCATTTGAGGGCACATCTTTGAAACTCCTTCAGTCATTCTGGTGTCATGCTTGTAGAAGGGGGAGGTCATACAAAACTAAAACAAAGTCAAAATAGCCTTGTAAATTCTCAGAAAGGACAGTACGGGAGGGGACTGGTGATAGGCGTTTTCAGCAGGCCTAGACTTGAATTAGCTTTCAAAAAACCGACTTGTTGCCAATGACCGAGGAACTTCAGTTGACTCATCAACAAGTACTCCCAAGTCTCATTCTTCACAACTGAGTTTTTAGCTGAATATCAGACTGCAACTTTTGGTCACGCATGGATACTGGTGGTGAGGATTGTCATTGCCAAAATGGAGGAACACTGCATTTATTAATGTTTAAACTCGAGCAGCCATTCACTGGTCCACTTCTGGATTTTCTGGAGGCCTAATGCAGGCTTTGTTCAAGGGCCTGGTCCAAAAAGATCTTGGAAGTCATCAGCGTAAAGCGTGATGTTATTTGTGGGATTCCTTTGTCATATATTTATGTAAATGAGAAGAGGGTGGGTATCTAGAGGACAGTACCCCGAGGAAATCCAACTGACAACAATCACATGGTTCGGAGAATAATATATCGCCGTTATTGGCCAGAAGTAGGACCTTGCTGCTCTTGGTCTGTAAGGAAATTCACAAACCATGTCTACTTACATCATTGTGGATGCCAACTGCGATTAATTTGGCCTTATGGCGTCTGAGGGAACCTTGTTGAACCAATTTGGCAAGGTCCCCAAGCAAAAAAGGTCAAAACATGTAGTCTTGCTCTCCAGAAGTTCAGTGATGATATTGTAGGTTTCAAGTAAGTTGTCTCAACACTGACTTGCCTGGAAGAAAGCTGTGCCTGGTCTGGTGACAGTATACTGTTGGACAAAAGATGTGTTAGAATTTTGGCGTTTCACAATGCGTTCAGGGTTTTTGCTACAGCTGAGGTTAAGCTGATTAGCCCCCCGATATAATCTCTGCATTTGTCTTGTCACCTTTCTTGAATATTTGGGTAATATGAGAGCTCTTCCAATCTGAAGGCCCACAGTCTTTGAGTCAAGGGACTTCTGAAAATATTGACATAATAGTGTTGATATCTCCTTAGCCAGTTCTTTAAGGCACCTTGGTGAATATATCTTGGGCCCTGCTGACTTATTAACATCTAGCACTTCAAGTTACTTTGTGACAGACCCCAGAGTAATCATGACAGGTGGCATAAGGTCCAGTACACTGTACACTGGACTGTTGGGGAGAGGACCCGTCAGGTTCATTGGTAAACACACTGATGCAAATCGCTGTTGAGTAATTCAGCAATTCTCGCAGGTCAGTAATTTCCATGCCATCAGAATGTATTCAGTTTCTTTATTGAACATATACTATGATCTTTGCTGGATACGTAGTCCCGAACCCCAATGTTGGTGGTTTATCTTGCTATCATCCAAAAGCTTGGACTCGAAGTTGATACAGTGTTTAGTTAGAGATTTCGTAGTTATTTTTAATCTCTGCAAACTTTTCATAGTGATAATCTTTCCCATTTTAAGGTACATGTTCCTAGTATTGGCTCTTTTTTTGTTTTGTTCCTCTATGTATCGAGGGGGGTCAAGTGTGCAAGTGTCTTGAACTTTGACACATGTTTGATAGATGTATGCTTTTTCTGGATCGCTGTAAGCTCTTTTGGAATCTGGATCCACTGTTGATATCTAATTACCCTTGAAGCAAAGACCATCAGTCCACACAACTCGATACTTCCTTTGATTGCTGCATAGTTGGTGTAAGTCCTCCTTGATATAATCGTTTGTTTAATCTTGTGGTAGGATATATTAGACTTTGATGCCAGGGTGGTCACTTGTGCCTAAGGGGCGGGTAAGTAACTTATGCTTTGTAGCTGTTCTTCTTATGGGTTATTGCCTTCAAATCACTTTCGAAATATTAAAAAGGGCACTAGCCCTTTTGAATTTCCCAATCGAATGACTCTTTTCAAGTTTCCCTATGACAAATATTTCAATATCAACCTTATATGCCAACATGGCGTAACTTATAACTCTTGCATTGAAGACTCTGGGGGAGTGTCTGCTCAAAGGATAATTTCCTGAAAACTTTTGGGAAAAAAAAAACCAAAAAAAAACTGAGTTGGAACAAAATGTTATTTCAAAATACTTATGGATTATGTGTTGGGAAAACGGTGGGCGAAGAAAGGGGTGTTAGTTGAATTCCCATCACTTTCGACTACTAAAAACGGGCACTAGCAATTTCAATCTCAATCGAAATGAGCCGTTTGAAGTTCTCATGGACAATGCGTTATATAAAAAAAACCTGATATGCCCCCCTGGTCCATAATTTACAACCTTGCCCTGAGGGCTGTGGGGGAGTTGTCATCCTCACAAGGACCTAATTTTCAGAACTTAAAACTACGTCGAATTAATAATGGCTATCTCCAAAGGTTTTGATCAGATGAGTTTGGAGAAAATGTGGGCATGAGAGGCAGGTTAGTTGCCCCTATAATCAACTGTATTACTATCAAACAAAAAGGGCCACTAGCCTTTGAATTCCAACCGAATTGAGATTGCTTTTTAAATTTTTCTACGACAACCCCTTCTATAAAAAACTTATATGCACACCCAGGACAAGGACTTACAAACCTCTGACCTATGGCCTATGGGGTGACTGTTCGCAAAACATAATTTCTATCTGAGGGAAATCAACTCCTGCTTGAACAAAAATGCTATATCAAAATTTTGATTGGATGTGTGTTCGGGAAATGGTGGGCGTGGAAATGGGTTGTTAGTTCGCCTTCCAATCCTTTTTCGACTATTAAAAAGGGCACAAGCCACTCCAATTTCAACTTGAATGAGCGCTTTCGAAAGTTTCATATGTACAACTTTCTTTGATACAATAGTGCCCACCCTATATAAAGGAAAAAAATAATAAAAAATAATACATTGTTTGCCCAACATGCATTCCTAATATGCCCCCCAGCGGAAATAACTTAAAAACCATGCCCTGAGTGGTTGTGGGGGAAGGTGTGTCATTCCTCTTTACTTAGTCCCCGTCTATGTCTTGTTCTCGAGTGTCCACGTTCTTTACTTAGGCAGCACGATCGGGCTCTTGCCTATGAATTTATACCCAACAACTTTCTATATAAAAACGTTAATACTGAACCCAGGCGCATACTTACAACCCCTTGCACTGAGGGGAACTCCGAGGGGTTCTCATCCTAAAAGAAGTAATTCCCAAGAAACGTTCAACTTACACTGAGCAAAATGGATATCTAAAAAATTTTGATTGTGATGTTTTGCTGGGAAAATTGTGGGCGTGAGAAGGGCAGTTAGTCGCATATCCAATCACTTTCCACTATTAAAAAACCGTCACTACCCCTTTCAATTTCACAACGAATGATCCCTTTTAAGTTTCTATGACAACGCTTTCAAATTAAAACCATATATGCCCCAGGGGCAATAACTTACACAACCCTTGCACTGAGGGCTCTGAGGGGGCGTTATCCTCCTAAAACACCTAATTTCCACAAACTTTCAACTACGTTAAAAAAAATGGGATATCTCCAAAATTTTGATTGGATGTGTTTGGGAAACTGGTGGGCGTGGAGAGGGTGTTAGTTGCTCTCCAATAACCTTTCAACTATAAAAAAGGCACTAGCCCTTTCAATTTCCAATTTCGAATGAGCCCTTTTCGGAAGTTTTACACTTTCAATCAAAACATTATACGCCCCCAGGGCATAACTAATAACCTTGACCTGAGCGGCTGCGGCGGGGGGAGGGGTTTTCGTCCTAAAAGACCTAATGTCCAAAACTTTCAAAATACGTTGAATAAAATAGCTAATCTAAATATTGATTGGATGTGTTTGGAGAAAAGATGGGCATGAGAGCAGGGTAGTTGCCTTCAAAATTACTTTTGACTAATGGAAAAGGGCACTAGCCCTATGTTGAATTAAAATGGCTATCTAAAAATTTTGACTATTGAATAGGGTACTAGCCTCCATTTGAATTTCAAATCAAATAAGCCACCTTTTGCAAGTTTATAGTGACAAATATTTTCAATATTTTAAAAACCTTCTATGCCCCCAGGGCAAAACTTAGAATCCTTGCCCTGAGGGTTGGGGGGATAGGAGTGTCCCCCCAAAAAAATAATTTTCTATCTGAAAAATCAACTATGCTGAAACAAAATGGCTATTAAAAATTTTTATTGAGATGGGTTTGGGGGGAGAAGATGGGCGTCGGGGGGGGGGGGGGGAAGGGGTGAGGGGCTAGTGCCCTCCAATCACTTTCGATTACGCCATCGCCTTCTTTAAAAAACGCCTTCTTCTTAACAACAAACGGCCTTCTTTAAAAATCTTATATGTCCCCAGTGCATAACTAAAACCCTTGCCAAGGGTTTATTTTATATATATAAATAAATATATATATACATTACTATTATATATGATAGTATTATACATCATTAATATACATTAATATATGTATATGTATATTATGATATATATATATAGATCTCATATATATATATATATAGATATATATATATATCTATATATATATATTATATATATATAATTATATAATATATATATATATATATATATATATATATATTTATATGTATATATATATATATTATAATATATAATAATATATAATATACATATATATATATATATAGTTATTATATATATATATGATATATATACTATATATATATATTGATGAAATATATATTTTTGAATATATATTTTTTTTTATCTTTGATAAAAAAAAAAGTTTTAAGTACCAGAATATCCAACTAACATATTCTTCAGGCACTGTCTGAGTACAAGGGACCATGTCCTTAATTAAATGTATAGAGAATTTTTTGGAAATTTCTGATGAAGGCACTAATGAGATTACTAAGAAACAGACATCCCTTAAGAAGCAAATTTTAATCCTGAATCCAAAATACAAATTCTATTCTCTATGGTTTACAGTGTTTGAGACTGGGAGAATGGCTTGAAAAGGCTTAATCCAGATGTGGGTCAGAACAGACCAAGGAGAAGTGTTGCACCCTTGCCTGATGCATTATGAGACGCAATGTCTTGGTTTGCCATTTAATGATTAGTGAGAAGGACAACACAAAGACATGGTTTTTTTTAATAGGTCACTTCCAACTGCTTGCAAGTTGTTATTAGGTTCCTCTTTTCTTCAGTATACCAAAGTGGGAAGTATGAGTGGGTAAGATGTTCCTTGAAGGTCTTGTCTAGCAGTAATGGGATAAGACGCTCTTTTTTTAGCCAATCTTAGTCTTACATCTATCTAATAGCGAAGGATGGCTAAGGTTTCCTTCCCATAGGAATTATATCTAACATTTTGAAAAAACTGTTGAATCAATTTGAAAAAAAAGGTTGACTTATGAGGAATTCCAGTAACCATAAATACAACCCCATGATATATATTTCCAAATCTGGAGTAGGAGGTAGGCCTAGGTAAAGTAAATCAGTCCAAATGAATGTTATATTTTGAATTCAGAGACAAGATTCTTAAGGTAAAAAATAACTTAAATCACAGCCTGGAGTAGATCTAAGGAGTTTCCATTCTTGTAATGCTCTGTTAATTAAAACATTTTTAAAATTTACCATTTTATAGCCTTCCTATTTATTTAACATATAATTACATTTATTGTGCATGCTTTCACTTATCATACATTAAAAGAGGAACTTTGCTCCTATTATTGATTATTTATTGGAAAAACCCATCACACAAAGAAAGGAAAAGACAGAGCATAAACAAAAAACATTAAAAGAAAACACACTAAGCACAAAAACAAACATGAAAAAAAAAAAAAATCAACAAATACATCTTACCACTGGGCCAGTACCAACAACCAAGGATGGTTAAACATGTCAATTGGAATTATAAGCACAAGTTGGCTTTTCAAATAGACAGAAATTTATCAGCTTATTCTCATATTCAGACTTTATGGCAGCATATGGCAGGGAGAATTTGCAGAAAAGTACAAATTCCACTTGAATCGGATTATCTCTGAGCAGATAGGTAGGCACTTAGGGAGGATCTCCTTAATACATTTCTCAAGAAGGACAAGTTGGGGCCAGAGAAGCATTATGGATGTCTCTTCAACTATCTGGTTCAGTGGAAAGATAGTTCTCTTGCAAAACTTTGTTTTGTTGGAAAGGCAAAAAGTCAGAAACACAGCCAGAGTGAGGATGGTTTCACTGGAGCCACAAATGGTACCAAAAATTTGGATTTTCTCCAAGCTTCAACTTGGTTCAGATTACTGGACCAATGCTTTGTGACACCCCATCATTTACATTTAAGAAGGTATAGTGGCTTTTTCGGTTGCATTCAGGGATGGCCAAACGTGCAAGATGGATATCTGGCAAAACCTCTATTTCATTTGCATGCTCAGCTTGGGGATTTCTCATGAGCAGCTGGAACAGAACAGGAACTTTCATTTGTGTAGGACAGATTAGTAACTGATTGCAAAAAGATCCCCTTGGAGGTTGTTCCACCCTGTAAAATTGGGCCTGAAGGGGATGTTGGTTTGTGGGAGTAGATGAGCAGAGGACAAGAAATAGAGCGACAGTTGAAAGGTGGGTTGAATAGATGGAAGTCTGCATGGTCACCCATAAGCTGAATTCCTGGGGGGGGCGGGGGGGGGCAAAACTTGGTCTAAATGGCACTTTAATGCTTAAAATAGAAATCTCAGAACAAAAATATAAAAATAAGGCAACATCAGTTCAGCAAGGGGGGGGGGGGAGGCCCATGGTAGTCAGTAAAACAAAATGGACAGGTGAACCATTGAAAGATTACAGAAGAAACTGCATGGTCAAGGTTTGACAGTGAACTTGAAGGGTGCAGTAAGTGTACTCCAAAATATTGGCAAGATAATAACCCAATTTCAAAAAATACCACACAAAATGGAAGTACACAATAACAACGATCAGTTAAATTAACATTACATATTCCTACATATGCAATACTTATCTACACTGGCAACTGTTTGAAAAGCAAGGCCTTAACTTTCTCAACAAGCAGAAGTAAATTAAAATTCTGCTTGGTCATTGCAGTGACATGTCAGGAGATAGACTTTTACAATAACATACTCTTCTCACGACTAGCAAAAAAAAAAAAAAATACTAAAATTGGTATGAGGTACTAACAAGCATCACAATACCCACCCAAGGGGCAGCACTAGAAGCGATTGTTTAGGGGCATCATTGATAGATAGCAAAATTAGTGTCAAACTTCAGAAGGTCTAAACTAATGACTCAATCAAAAAATGTTGCTTGCAAGGCACAATACATCACAATCCGAAAGCAAACAAAAACCTTTTATCACAGGAAGTTTGAAAAAAATCAACAATTATATTCCACAAAAAGTCAGCTTACACAGTAGTAGACAGATCCACATCATACTATGGCTTTCTATAGTGACTGTTGTTATTGCACACTTTACACCTAAACAAGTATGAACAGCAATTTACATTCTAGACAGAACATTTTTCCAAAACATGGAGAGGCATGTTGGAGGTGTGATGCATGTTCCACAGCAAGAGCAGAGGGCCAATTGGAGCATGTGCAAGGCCAGATGCCCAGTTTTATGACACAAAAAAAAATGCTTTGGGAGATATACCAAAATGCTTGTCGCAGAAAGGCTTTTAGTAGCCAGCTTTAACAGAGACCTTTCAAGAACTAATCCAGGTTTTGTTTCCAAACTCAAAAGTAAACCTTGACAACACTCAGGACTTTCCACACTTGTGAAACTTTCATGCAGTTTTGGGTACAAGAGATTTGACCCTTGATTCTCATTGTATTTGCGTCGTTATGGCTTTTAGGACCTATATAAACAGTAGGGATTTATAACTGAGTTAGGTCTACTGTTCTTAGCATTCTTGGCAATTTCATACACTAAAACTTTGACTTAACAATAGGATTCCATTACAAAGCGATTTTAAACTTTAATTATTTCACCTGAGGCCTCACGGCCAAACAGTTCATTCAGCAAAGTCCTTATGAAGCACTAGGTGAGGCCAGGTTTGCAGGACAATTCTTTAGTACAGAACACAAACATAGGAGCTGGGACAGGGTTAGTTCATATGGTAAATTTTTACCCAAGATCATATTATGACTAATAAAAAATAAAGGGAAATATTGCTCTTTCCAAATATAATAATCATTTGTCAGAAAATGAATTACCCCCACCTTAAATACCATTCAGGGTATTATTTGCCCAACATTAGGGGGGTGGGGTTAAAGTTTAAAAAAACTTACCTCCAGTCATATCAGAAATTAAAAGTTGTCTGACCCCTTTAATGTGCAAATATATACCCTGAATTGGTATATATAGGGGGGGGAAGTAAAAATTCATTACCAAAAATGATTAGAGCTATTATATTTGAGAAGGGATAAAAAAAGGCATTGAGGGTATATCACTTATTCATAAGTCAATAATATGATTTGGTAAAACTTAGGTCAATATATACAAATCATATTATTGAGTTAGGACCTAAAGTGAAACACTATTTCGAGCGGTAAAAAAATTAGGTCAATATATACCAAATAATATTATTGAGTTGGACTAATTGAATACACTATTCGATGCCTTTTTTTATGCTGATTATGAATATAGGCTCTAATAAGCATTTCTATCGGAAAGTGAATTCAGCCCCCCCCCTATATATGCCAATTCAGGGTTAGGTTAGGTTATGTATAGCCTATATAGGTGGGGGTGGGGGCTGAAATTCAATTTCCGATAGAAAATGCTTATTATTATATTTTAATCGCATAAAAAAAAGGCATCGAATGGTGTATTCACTTTATTTGAAACTCAATAATATGATTGGGATCGTTGACCAAAAATTACCGGAATTGGTAATATATAGGGGTAAGGGTAAAAATCATTTACAACAAAAAAGTTTATTATATTTGGAAAGAGCATAAAAAAAAGCATGAGTGGTATAGTCCAGGCCTATTCACTTTATTTATAAGTCAATAATATGATTGGTAAATATATTACATTAACACATTGGTATCAATTCTAGCAGTAACTGATTTTGAATTTGCATGGCCCAAATTTCAAAATCATTCCTAAAGCCAGAGCCTAGGCTATTTCAATGGAATTTTAAGTCTCCCAATTTAGTGTGTATAACACAAAAGTTTTAATAAGTAATCTGCCTATAGAGCGAAAAGGAGCGGAGAGAGCACCCTCCAAATAATTTCGAGGATATTTGTTAGGGCCCTTGATTTGCCACTCCTGGAAGTTTCATTTTCTAGCCGAGGCCTAATTTCAAGATTGTAAGAAGCTCCTAATCTAGATTTAAGAAAAGGATATATTAAGTTTACAGTAACAAGGACAAAGACTTCTAAAGTAAAGAATTTAAAAAAATCTACCTTTTAATGAGGTTTGTGGTGAACTGATTTGGAAAGGACATGTTTTGCTTTTTTTAAAATTTTCGCCATTTTGTGAATTTCAGTTTCCGTTTATGGCATCTATATATGATAACTTTATGCTATGTATGTACGACTATCGCATGTTTTTGGAGAAAGTATATTATTTAATCGCAAACATTTCAAACAGAACTGTATCAGAATGCTCGATTTTTTTGCCATTTTTAGCAGAAGTGGAGTTAGTTCTTTGAGTGTTACTCAGAGCTTTGGCAATGCCTGACTAGCCATATTAATGCTTTCATAAATGCTCGAAATAGCCAAGGTAGGCTGGTTCTGTTGCTGTAGGGACTCAGTAGAATAGGCCTACAAAGCCAACTGTGCAAAGTTTATTTGATGTAATCCTGGGAAACAAGAAGAAGCCCAAATATGGAAAATATGTTAAAGAAACAAATTTTTACCCTCATAATAAAACAGAATAATCATAGGGTCCCATTTACAGAGGGATAACCTTTATCTTCATTCTTTCTTGGAGCCTGGCTATTTCCAGTTTTCTATTACATTTCAAATTGTTTTTTGTCTATTTTCTAAGGATAGAATTCTATGCGGTAAATTTTTACCAACTCATCTTAGACTTAGGCCTATGAGCTAAAGTGAATAGGCTAGGGCCTATAGCATACTACTCAATTGCCTTTTTGTAAATATTTACCAACTCATAGGCTATTGTTGAGTGGTTAATATCTACCAAATCATATTACTGAGTTAGGAATAAAGTGAATACCCCATTTGTGCTTTTTATGCTGGATTACAAATTTAATAAGCATTTTCTATTGGAAATGAAATTTCACGACCCACCGACCCTATATATACTAACCTAACCCTGAATGGCATATATAGGGGAGGGGTGAAATTCATATCCAATAGAAATGCTTATTATATTTGTAATCAGCATAAAAAACAGCATCAAATGGGTATTCACTTTAGTCCAATTCAATAATTATGATTGGTAGATATTGCCTATTGATGAGGATGACTAAAAGTGAATATACCACTCAATGGCTTTTCTAGGTTAAGTTTCAACTCTATATTATTAAGACTTACCAAATAAAGGAATATACCACTTGATGCCTTTTGTATGCTCTTTCCAAATATAATAATCATTTTGTCAGAAATGAATTTTACTCCCAACCCTGATATACCAATTCAGGGTATATATTGCACATTAGGGTGGGGTTGAGGTTGGCAAGTTTGAATTTCTGATGTAACTATGATGTAAGTTAAACTTTACCACATACCTCCAATGTAAACGTTTATAGGCTACCTGGAAGGGGTAGATAGGGTGGGGGTATAAATTCATTCTGACAAAAAGATTAATATATTGTGAAAGAGCATAAAAAAAGGCATCAAGTGGTATATTCACTTTATTGCAACTCAATAATATGATTTTGTTAATAAATTACCCTTTCTATGCTCTTACAAATATAATAATCATTTTTTTCGAAAGGAATTTTAGCCCCCACACCTATATATACCAATTCAGGGATCATATTTTGGCACATTAGGGGGTAGGGGTAATTTTATTTCTGATGAAAATGAGAGCTTAAGTTTGAACTTACCCCCCACCCATACTTGCAAATATGTACCCCTGAATTTGGTATACTATAAGGGGTGGGGCAAAAATTCATTTCCAACAAAAATGATTATATTTGTAAGGAGAAATAGAAAAAGGCATTGAGTGGTATATTCATTTAGTTGTAACTCAAACTATGATTTGGTAAATATTTACCACCCTTTTTTATGCTCTTTCCAAATATAATAATCATTTTGTCAGAAATGAATTTTACCCCCCACCCTAAATAATAATCAGGGATATATTGAACTTAGGGGGGTTTGGGGAAAGTTTAAACTTACCTCCCATTTACATCAGAAATAAATTGGCACTCCACCCCCCTAATGTCCAAATATCTACCTGGAATTGGTATATATAGGGAGGTGGGGGTTAAAATTTCTTTCCAACAAAATGATTATTATATTTGGAAAGAGCTTATGACACGGCATTGAATAGTTGATTACTTATGTGTAAGCAATAATAGAATTTGGTAAAAATTACCATTCTAATTTGGCGACTTTTTGCTATATAGAAGGGCTAGCGTAGGAAATGAAACTTTCCAGGGATGGGTTCTAACAAACACAAAGAGCATATGTCCTGGGAAGGTATTTTGAAGTACACCTTCACCATTGTGGAAAAAAGGCTAGGCCCAAAAAAGCAGCAATGCTATTTGCAGTTTTTCACACTTATTAGGCACATTCACAAAGTTCAGTGGTATGTATGCCTAGCCTACTGTTTCAATTGGGAATCTTTTTCTATCTAAAATTTGTCTTTGTTCTATTTCATTTAAAAATCAATAAAATCAATGGTCAAAAAAAAACTTGAAATATGTATATAACTTTTTAAACTAATATGATTAAAAACTAATTGTATAATTAGTAACTAGAAAAACAGAATGAGTTGAACAGAAACAGTGCCAATAATAAAAAAGACTAGCCTATAGTAAGAATAAAATAACCAGATTTTGATTTTATTTAAAAAAAAACAGAAAGAAGGGTAAATATTTTGTTGTCATAGTATTGACTTACAAATAAAATAAAACATAAACCACTTGATGAACTTTTTTTGTGCTGCTTTCTATTATATGTAAAAACTAATATCTTTTGTTGGAAAAGCGATTGTTACGCCCACCCCTATAGCTATTTACCAAGTCTAATCGGCATATTATTTGCACATTAGCGAGGTGGTGGGCGTAAATTTTATTTCTTATGTACATGAGAAGGTAAGTTTTAAATCTCCCCCCCACGCTAATTGCTGGCAAATCATCATACCTTCGTGAAGTGGTTATATCGATATGGAGTGAGGGTGAAATTCATTTGCCAGCAAAAAAATGATCAATAGATTATGGGGATACGAGCATAAAAAAAAGGTTAGTCAAGGGGTTTTTTTTTACTTTATATGTACGTAAATAACATCAATCCCTAACATAGAAAAATATGTTACCACAAGATTAATCCCACTAGTGGACCTGCACAGAGACAGAATTGGAATGTCCAATACAGGAACAGTGCCTAAGATTTAAAAGGAAATAAGAGAATGTATTAAATTTTGATATTCAATTTTCTTTTAGTTTTTCTTATCGAAAAAAACAAACAAGAGTTTAGCCTGCAAACAACAGCACTAACAAAATTAACAAAAACAAGGTAAACAAGATCGATGATGTTTGTGTAGCGTCTAACAAAATCTTAGAAATTCGGAAATATCATGTCTATAATCATCCAAACGATGTTTTAAACGCCTCTAACTTTTTTTTGACTAGATATATTTTTTTCACAATTTCTCAAATTAACCTATCCAATATTGTTTCAAAACTCTACCAACTCTAACAGCAGTTTCCTTGATTTCTACCCTGTTTTTGTTTAATGCGCAAAAAAACCAGCGATCATCTTTTTTGCTATCTTAAATCTTAGAATATTGTATTTCCAGATCTTTGGAAACCTAATTGAAATTAGTATTGAGCCCAAGTTGTGAAGCTGGAAAATAACTTTCTATCATATATTTCATTTGAAGCAGATAGTATACTATTTTTGCAAGGTTCTTCACTTTTATAGGCAAAATGGATTTTGAAAGGTCATCAAAGGTCAGTATCTTCTCTAGAGAGAGAAAGAGTAGAGTTAGTTACTCAAAAATAACACTTCCAATAGGAACTACCACCACCTCAAGGAAGCTAGATCTGTTTATCAAACCTTATTCTCATGATCTGGTTATTTCGAGAGATAATTAGTCTTTAGTCTCAGTGAGATAAAACTACTGTAACAGATACATTTTTATATCTAAACAATGAATATGTGCTAAAGTTGTGTTTTGTTAGGTGATTTTATAAATGTGTTCTGTGTGTGGTCTACTTTAACGTTTATTTCTCTGTTTATAGTGTTCCATATTTATGTTGTCTAAAGTATTAGGCACTTTTCATCATATTTGGGTATATTTCAATTATTATTTGACCTAACATTCACTTCTTGAGTCGTGGTCAGAAATCTGACGGAAAGCTACCAATACTTTAGTCTAATAGATCAAGTCCCTGAAAAGTTTCTAGTATCCATAACCTAACCACATTCAAGAAGGCAAATAAAGTAGCCCTAATACTAGAATTTTACCCCTGGGCCTATCAAAACAAACATCCTAACAATGACAATTTAAGATTTCTTTCTTAGGTAATTTCATGCAACATAGATTGTTTTTGTGGAGTAATAAGTTTGATGATTTCACTACTAATGATCTTTTCTAGAATAGTTGTCAAAGTTTAAACAATATTTTTGGGGATATTTCAAGCTATCAAACTTTGATAATCTGACTAGTAGGCTAACACTAGTCTTTAGTTGCTGTCCGCATGTTCTAATATGTTGGTGTACGAAGGTTGATAGTTTGGATTATTCAATAAATAATTTTAGGGTATATTTTTATTTATTTTAAACTTTTTTTAATTAAATGATGTTTATTTAGATGCTTTAAGTTCAATGCAGCTTACATTGTCCCATGTTGGAGTCAGTAATGCCCCTTATCTCATACAACTTTTTAAATGGTTAATGTTAGGTATTATTTATTATTACCTCTTTTAGTTTTTTAAAGGTTAAAGTCTTCTTACTCAGGGGGTTTTTTTAAATTACTGGTATGTTCTTATTTTTGGCTGATTTTTTTAGAAACATGTTTTATTGAAGGTTTTTTTTAACGGTGTTAACTTATGTCTTCTATATAAACTTTGAAACAACGTTTTAGTTTACTGTATTTAAATTTTTATTACTAAATAATGGCCATTTCTAACTCTGATATTTGAGGTAATGTTTTTTTTTTTAAGTTTTAGTGTGGCTATTATGACAGTTTATTAAGGAGATGGTTTTGACTATAATACAGTTACATTACAGATTTACTTATACAAATTTTTTTTTTACTGCCTATTTTTTTAAAGTTTTAAATTTTTATGAGCTCTTAAGGTATACAATATTATGTGAAGTTATTTTAAGTTGACTTGAGTTATAGTCAATTGAATCCATGTAGCTACTGCTATGTTCACCTTACTTTGGTGTCCAGTTTTTAGTTTTTTTAAATAATGAACGTACTGTACTTTCTTACGTGATACTGAAGTTTTTTATTTAGTCCAATATTTCTAAATGTATATTAAATGATTTTTTTCATCTTAAATTTTTATGTAAATTTCTTATTAAGACGACTTGGAAATTTATCCTTCTGTGTCTAAAGCCCTATTTGATATTCATGTATAGGCTATCTGATCAAATTTCTAGTGGGAGTGTATAGATTGCCACTAGTTAAATGCAGCTTAGTATTTGACTAGTTTTAGTAGTTGCCCCTTATTTCAAACACTATTGAGGTTTCTGTGGTTTAATCTCATCCCTTTCTTTGTGCTCACTCTTAACAGGGGGTTATTACATGTTTCTATTTCCATGGGCCTCTTAAACAGAAACAGAGAAGAAAAGGAAATTGATGCTTTTACTGAAAAACTGGAAACACCCACCCCAATTTACTAAACAAAAGGGCCATTCTGAAGATTTCTGTTTTTTTTTTAAGTTTATGGGCTTACTGACAGTAAAGTGAATGTCCCTTAACTTATACAGTTACATCAAGTATACAAAAAATGGCTGCATAAAATAAAAATTTGTCGTAATGAACATTTGAAGTTTCAAGGACCTTGCAGGGTCCAATTTGATGGAGCACCTAGCTTCTCACCTCATAAGTGCCCAGCAGTACTAAATGAAACTCTTCGACTGGATACTGCAGTATAGTTCAGTCTCAAATTCTATGTGAATTACGATTTTTTTTATCCTAGTATTACTTCGGCTCAAGAAGACTGGAAATACCTCTCCTTGTGGGCCCTGATAATAGCATTGCCACTCAGGTGGTGTAGTGCTTATATTGTTAGTATTATGACTTCTGAATAGTTCATCCGAAGCCCAAAGATATTGATAGAAACTTAGCAAACAAAAGTCTGTCTTGTGATCTGGAGTTGGTGATGCATCTGGTTGTTCCCTGCCTTGGTAAGAGTGATGTTAATTGGGAAGCTGTAGAATTCAAGCAGACTTGGAATAAGGTCTTCTGTGCTTCTCTGCTTAGGCCAAATGAACCTGCTTGAGAAGTGAGGAGATGGGCTGATGAGCTGAATCTTGTCTGAATGATTTTTTTGTCAAAAATGCAGGGTATCCAAAAAACCCAGCTCTTACTAAGAGTAGAATATCAAACTTAGGGACTGGCAAAAAATATCTCCATAAGCTAAGCAGCTAATAAATACCTTCAAGTCATGACTGATTCAGCCATAGTATTACCACCTGGATGTCTGACAAAATAAAGTCTTCCGATCACCAGATACAGCATTATTGCCAAACTCATAATTATAGTATACTAGCCAATCCACTGATGCCTGTTTAAACTGGGCAAAGAACCTCAATGAACAGCTTCTATGATGGACCATTCCTATGCTGTGGTTTTGGTTGAAGAAGCTGTGTGGTTGCTCTTTCCAGGCACCCAAACAATTCTATCATGGTAAGGGTGCTATTCCATCAAACATTCATGTCTTTTGTAATGGATGGACTAAGGTTTCATATGTGCTTATAGATAGCTTCAAAAAGGTTAGTGGGATTTGGAAGACCTTTTTGAGTATTCTAACCAGATTTTTTTATTTTTATAAGTGCTGCTTCCCCTCAGCATCAATACTTCTCTAGAGATTCCTCTTTGTGTAGATACTGAGTCCTCACTATTGTTGTTGAGGTCTGGATCATTTAATCAGAAAATACTTCTTCTCTGTCTATTATATCAGCAGGCGGGCTTTTCAGTAATGTACATATTTAGCCCTTTTCCTTTTGCTTCACTCTGTGGGCTACAGAAACAGCTACTGGCTTGATTGCCTCATGGATTTATTAGATATTTTCTAGATATACTTTCAGTAGATCTTTCATACTCTTAGGGACTTCAATTATGAGATGATAGAGATGTTCGATTTCTATGCTCTGTGTGCAGGTATAGTTGGCTAGGCTCTTGGCTGATAGTGAAATGTTTTTTGTGTTGTTTTTTTTTTTTTTTGGGTGTTTGCTCTTGACGCATTTTAAACTAGTTTACAAACGCAAGGTATGTTGTGCAGATGTCAGCATATTTACATTCAAATAGGCAAGGGTACAATTGTTTTCATTATTCATATTACAAAGCCTGCAAAGAGGGGACAGGGAATTGAACAACTTGAATTAGAAAACTTATATGAGAATGCAAGAAAATTTAGTCCATTTGTTCCCAGAACAAATTCTATGATAAATTTTAGAAAGATACTTTATGGGAAAGGGGGAAAGGATAGGATTAATCTTATTTGTAAATATAATATATCGGACTAGCCCTCCATTGAGTAAAATATCTTTCTAATGGGATTGGTTCTCCCACTTGGCTAGTGGTCAATATTTTTTGTTTATAGCATTTTTTGCTATTTCATCAAACCTGATGATTGACCACTTCTGCCAGAATTCGTGGCTAGTAACTATACTGAAAATAAGTTCTTATGCCACTTGAAGCAAGATATATCCTATAATACTGAGACAATGATAAGTGTCAATGTCCAAACTTATACTGAGGAGCTGAGGCCAGCAGTTCAAGGCCCTCATAAAGCGTTGCGACATATACAATAATATGTATTGTTGAATTTGCAATCAAAGGTATGTTTTCCTTAAGGTGTTGTTTCTAATGCACATATTATGGCATTTAACTTCAGCAGAAATTTATTAGATAATTTACTTCAATCTCTTGCCCATAATTTTCAGGTGAGGAAGTAAAGCCCATGGCTACCTTTCTAATGTGATTTTTGATTCCCATCAACAAATATTAAATTATTGAAGGAATTGTATTTAGTTCAGCATAATTTAAATATGGACATAAAAGCAATGGGTGTGTTAAATCTAAATTCCACTTTGATATAATCTCTGCCCCATTGCCAATTTTCAGGTGAGGAAGGAAAGGGGTGCAACCACTTGCTACCTTATCATTCATTGTTTTGACCTCATCAATGCAAATAGTTTGGATCATGTGATTTTTTAGGTAATTTGTATGTAATGTTTCAGACAAATTTTTTCGCGGACAAAAGCCATATCGGGGTCTGTTCAATCTTGGTATTCCACTTTGAGAAAAAATCAGAATTTGAGTTTATGGGGGTCTTGACCAATTCCATGGAGGGGAATATGGGGACGAAAGTGGGTTGCAATAGAACTTTGCATGGCAGTATCAAAAAAAAACTACACAAAGAACTATCTTCAGGAATATTGGACATAACTCATCTGCAATAGCGCCTCGATACAGGGCCCTAGGCCCCCCGTTCCTTTCCCAACCAATCAATATAAGGCGGAACGTGTGAGTTATTTGATTCAATGTTTGCCTGAAGATGATTTTGTCAAAGAGAAATAG
This sequence comes from Artemia sinica, assembly GCA_027921565.1. NCBI lineage: Eukaryota > Metazoa > Arthropoda > Branchiopoda > Anostraca > Artemiidae > Artemia > Artemia sinica. The sequence continues at coordinate 31,336 of JAPEVW010000892.1, forward strand.
TACGTCTCCCGGCCCTTATTGTATGATAATCCCTACTCTACTCAATAAGCAGAAAACTCGGTGCCTGAGGGTTTCCTAAGACTCCAAAATGAGACGTATTTTATTCATTCCGTGTGTTTGTTCGGATTTGTTGAATGGGTTATATTTTGCACATGCACCCCCCACCCCCAGACGATGTGAGCACCTCATAGTACAATATGGGGTCCTATACTGTCCATTTATAAAAACTGCTATGTAAGGTATCTCCTTACAGCCCCAGGGTGTGGAAAGACCGTCCGTTTTAGTACCACCCATTTGTTTTTTCTTATAGCTTTTTTTTATTGTGTTTTGAAGAAGTTGGAGACCCCCCCCCCCCATAAGTTTTTGGTCAGTACGCATGAGACATCCAGGTAATTAATACCTTCGGAATATCTTCTGGAATAGTTACGTTTTATTTTAAACTTTTGGAAAGTAGTTTTGACTTTAGTAACATGGTTTTTAGCTTTCGGTGTGAAATGGATTATTTTTGACTTACTCGTTTGGTAGGTTTTGCAATGGGGGGTAAATCTGTAGAATGTTTGAGAGAATTTGTTCAAAACATTGGAAAAATATGTGACTTTTTGCCCAGATTGTGCGACTGTGCTATTCTTGCAAAGGTGTTGCCAGAAGATATGACCACGAGCACCAGAATCGTATTCTAGCATATTGTAGAGAGTCGTGTGGTGGTGGTTTAAGGTTCAGGTCCCAGGAGATTCCTACTAGGGCAAAAGAGGATCCCCACGAGACTTTAGAAGGCAATGAGGAGGCAACTGACCTGCGGACCTGCCCCTGAGGTAAGGCCTTTTGTTATTGTCTTTTGGGTTTGAATGAAGAGAATGAAGGCTGACTGACAACACAAACAATGAAACTTCGTCAACTTCTATGAAGGATTTTATTAAAAGATACAAGCTTGGGGGGTTATAGTAGGGTCAGTCCAAGGTTTGCAAGTTTGTTTAAAAGGATTTGGTGGTTCACATTGTCATATTGCCTCTTCAAAAATCTAGGAAAGCTGCAACTAGGACATTATTTTTTGAGAATGATTCATTTATTGTATTTATTAGCAAAATGAAAGCATCTGTTGAGGAGTGGTGTTTTTCCTGAATCCAGTTTGAGTGTGAGGGATCATATTATTTTTTTCAACAAAACCAGAGGAGTCTGTAATTGATCATTGTTTCTCCATTATTTTCCCCACACAGGGGAGTAATCATTATGGGCCTAATAAGGACTTTTTAATAACAGGGTTCATATTACTTCTATTTTAACAGCAGGTGGGCTTTTCATGTGATACTATTTAGCCCTTTTCCTTTTGCTTCACTCTTGTGGGCCTACAGAGCAGATATCTTTCAGTAGATCTTTTCAACTCTAGGAGTTCAATTATGAGTTGATAGATGTCAATTTCTATGCTCTATGTGCAGGTTATAGTTGGCTAGGCTCTTGGCTGATAGTGAGATTTTGTGTTAGGTGGTTTTGAAGCATTTTAACAGTTTGCAAAGCAAGGTTATGTTGTGCAGACGTCAGCATATTACATTCAAATAGGCAATGGTCAATTGTTTCATTATTCAATCATACAATGCCTGCAAAGTGGGGACAGGGGAATTGAACCACTTGGAATTAGAAAACTTACCATTACTGATACGAATGCAAGAAAGACTAATTTAGTCCATTTGTTCCAGAACGAATTCTATGATAAATTTTAGAAAGATACTTATTGGGAAAGGGGGTAAAGGATAGGATTAATCTTATTAAAAATTAATATCTGATAGCCTCTCATCGGTAAATAATCTCATAATCAGGATTGGTTTCTCCCCACTTGGATGGTCAATATTTATAGCATTTTTTGCCTATTTCATCAGTCCTGATGATTACCACTTATGCCAGAGTGGCGTAGGGCTAATTATACGGGAAAATAAGTTTTTATGCCACTTGAAGCAAGATTATCTATATAATACTGAGACAATGATAAGTGTCAGTGTCCAACTTATACTGAGGAGCTGAGGCCAGCAACTCAAGGCTGGATAAAGAGTCGGAACAGTATACAATATATATTATTTGAATTTGCAATCTCAAAGGTTGGTTTTCCTTAATGTGTTCTAATGCCATGATTATGGCATTTAAAACTCAACAGACATTATAGATAAATTCATTTATATAATCTCTCGGCACCATTGCAAATTTCAGGTCGAGGAAGGAAGCACACTTGCTACCTTCTCATTCATTTTTTGACCCATCAACAAATATTGTGGAAGTGAGTTTTTATAGGTAATTGTATTAAGTTTCAGCAAATGTTTTTCAGGACAATCAGGGCAGAATGGGGGTTAAATAATCTTTTAGTCCACTTTGAGAAATCAGTATTTATTATATGGGGGACTTGACCAATTTTCCACATGGGGAGGGGATTGGGGAAAGTGGTGTGCAATTAGGACTTTTCGCTGGCGTCGGGCGAACTTATCTGAATGTGGCATACTCATCTGCAATGCCTCTATACATGCTGGATTTCTTAACCAAATTATGTAGGGTGTGTGAGCTATTTGATTCAATTTTCGTAAGATGTTTTAGTCAACGAGAATGCTACGTCTCTCCCTTTATGTTGTTAATCCACTCTCCATAAGCAGAAAATAAATTGGTGCTTGTGGGTTTCCTATAATGACCCAAATATGAGGCGTATTATATCATTTTTGTGTTGTTTCAATTTTTGCATCTGGGTACTTTGCACATGCACCATATACAATGAGCCCATAGTCAATAATGGGGTCTTATATTCTGTGATTGATTATAAAACTTTGTATGGAGTAAGGTTTTCTCCTTACAGCCCCAGGGTGTGGAAAGAAGTCTTTTTAGTATATTTGTTTTTCGCTATAGCATTTTTTATTGTCGCGTGTTGTGAAATATGTGGAGGTGGAAATTAAGTTTTTGGTCAGCATGAGACCTAGGTAATTAATATGAATTTCTTCTGCAATAGTATGTTTTATTTAGATGTTAGTTTTGCATTAACATCGGTTTTTCGCTTCCGGTGAAATTGGATTAACTTTTGACTTGGTAGGTGCAATGGGTAAATCTGAATGTTGAGAGAATTTTTTCAAATTGAAAAGTGACTTTTGCAGATTTGACTGTGCTATCTCAAAGGGTTGCCAGATGTACCATAGCACCAGGTCGCGTCGTAGCATATTGTAGATTTCGTGATGGGGTAGGTTCATGTCCCAGAGATATAGAGCAAAAACAGGAGGCAAATGAGGGACTGCCCCTCTCCCTGAGGTATGGCCTTTGGTTGCTTGTCTTTGGGGGTGTGAAAAGAGGCTGAACCAATCACAAACAATGAAAAACTTCGCACTTCTATGAAGGTTTTTATAAAAGATACTAGTTGTGGGGTATAGTTCAACTGGTTTGACAAGTTTGTTTAAAAGGATTTGGTGGTTCACATTGTCATGTGCCCATCAAAAATTAGGAAAGCTGCAACTAGGACACATTTTTTTTTGAGAATGATTTGCATTGTATTGCATTTGTTGAGCAAAATGATAGCATCTGTTGAGGCATGTTGGTAGTTCCAGTGAATCCAGTTTGTTGTGAGGGTATCATATTGTTTTTTTCAACAAACTCAGAGGATGTCTGTGATAGATCATTTTCTCCATTATTTGTCCCTCATCACAGGAGTAATCATTATTTGCCTATAGGACGTCAGGGGTTCTCTTTGGGCTGATTTTTCTTTAGGATTGGTAGGGAGGGACAAACATGTTTCCATATATTGGTGAACATAGAAGATGCCCAAGCGTGATTATAACAATTTAGCTTTAGCGTTCTTGTTTGTATGTTTGAAAGGGTGTGAGTGGGATTCTTTATCCATGTTAGGTGTTTATATTGTCATAGCTGCCACTAGTTTTGGTCCTTAATATGATTGTATTGCATTCTTCATTTCAATGGATTTTGAAAATTGGACTACTTAGATCTTTTCTTTTATGTTAACAGCAGGCGGGCTTTTCAGGTAAAACTATTTAGCCCTTTTTCCTTTTGCTTCACTCTGTGGGCTACAGAGCTACTGGCTGATTGCCTCATATTTATTAGAATATTGAGATTCTTTCAGCAGATCTTTTGACTCTAGGAGTTCAAAATATAAGATGATTAGATGTCGATTTCTATGCTCTGTGTGCAGGTATAGTGGCTAGGCTCTTGGCTGATAGTGGGATTTTGTGGTGTTTGAAGTATTTTAACAGTTTACAAAGCAAGGTATGTTGTGCAGACGTCAGCATATTACATTCAAAAATAGGCAATGGTCAATTGTTTCATTATTCATATTACAATGCCTGCAAAGAGGGGACAGGGGAATTGAACCACTTGAATTAGAAAGCTTATATGAGAATGCAAGGAAATTTAGTCCATTTGTTCCAGAACGAATTCTATGATAAATTTTAGAAAGATACTTATTGGGAAAGGGGGAAAGGAAAGGATAGGATTAATCTTATTAAAATTAATATTGATAGCCTCCATTGGTAAATATCTCTAATTGGGATTGTTGTCTCCCACTTGGCTGGCGTCAATATTGATAGAATTTTTTGCTATTTCATCAAACCTGATGATTACCACTTATGCCAGAGTGGCTAGGAATGTACTGAAAGTAAGTTTTTATGCCACTTGAAGCAAGATTATCAATAATACTGAGACAATGATAAGTGTCAATGTCCAACTTATATTGAGGAGCTGAGGCCAGCAAACTCAAGGCTGATAAAGAGTTCGGAATAGATGATAATATTATTCGAATTTCAATCAAAGGGGTTGGTTTTGCTTAAGGTGTTCTAATGCCATGATTATGGCATTTAAACTCAGCAGACATTATAGATAAATTATTAAATAATCTCTCGCCCATTGCAATTTTCAGGTGAGGAAGGAAAAAACACACTTGCAACCTTCTCATCCATTTTTGGACCCATCAACAAATATTTGAAGTGATTTTCTATAGGTAATTGTATTAAGTTCTGCAAATTTTTTTATGGACAAAAGCAAATGGGGGTTAAATCTTTATTCCATTTTTGAAAAATTGTCAGTATTTATTATGGGAAATGACCAATTCCATGGAGGGGATTGGGGGAAAGTAGGTGCAATAGACTTTGCTGGTACCAGGGAACTTCTTTTGAATTATGGCCATACTCATCTGCAAATACTCTATTACATGGCTGGATTTCTTAACCAATTATTTGTAATGTGTGTGAGCTATTTGATTCAATGTTTTTTGTAAGATGTTTTATTCAAGAGAAAGAGCTACGTCTCTCCCTTATTGTTGTTAATCCACTCTCCATAAGCAGAAACTTGGTGCTTGTGGGTTTCCTAAGACCAAATAATGAGACGTTATTATATCATTTGTGTTTGTTTCAATTTTTTGTTGCATCTGGGGCTCTTTGCAACATGCACCATAGACAATGAGGCCATAGTCAATGAATATGGGGTCTTATATGTGATGTATAAAACTGGAGTAAGGTTTTCTCCTTACAAACCCCAGGGTGTGGAAAGAAGTCTTTTTAGCTATATTTGCTTTTCTATAACATTTTTTTTATTGTGTTTGAAATGTGGAGGTGTGAAATTAAGTTTGTGGGTCAAGCATGAGACGACTAGGTAATTAATATTATTATTGTCTTCTGGATAGTTGTTTTATTTTGAGTTGTTGTTGTGCATTAACATGTGTTTGTTTCTCTTCGCTGTGAAATTGGATATTTTTGACTTGGTGGGTTTGCAATGGGTAGAACTAAATCTGAATGTTGAGAGAATTTTGCAAACTGGACAAAAAAAAAAGTGACTTTTGCAGATTTGAACTGTGCTATCTGAAAGGTTCGTTGCCAGATGACCATAGCACCAGATCATCAGCATATTGTAGATTCCCAGTGTGGGGTAATGGGGTAGGTTCATGTCCAGAGGA
>JAPEVW010000893.1:0-37224 GCA_027921565.1 Artemia sinica
TATTAAACTTAATAGTGTCAGTTATCCTCTTGTGTGTTTTGATTTTCGTATGTTAGAGATATAATGTTCTTTTCTAAATTTGCAGTGCTAGGTAGTGTTAGATATCTGAATTTGCAAAGCCCTTTATCAAGGTTTTAGTGAACCTTCTTTGAAAAGAGCCACATGTCACAAAACTTTTAGGGATAAATTCCCAGGGAAGATCATTCTAGATCAAAGTGCAACGTCGAATAAAACTAGTTTTTAAAGAACTTATTGATTTCTTCTTTTTCTTTATTTTTAATTTCAACATTATTTAAACTTAAACTTTCTAGATATGCAGCAAGTGAGTCTTAGGTCCCCTGCAGTCACCAGGTCCGTCCACACTACACTACTGCCTATGTCATTTGAAGCGTAGGACTTCATAGCAAAGTCCCATTTCACAAACTCCCATCACCATCTCAGACAACGCTCCCAAGCCGAATGCATGAGAGATTTCACACAAATATTCCTCCAATTGTGTATATCCAAGGATTGCTGGCGCCACTAGTTGCAGGTTAGCGACAAAACAGGCGTGAAAATGCGAAATGCCAATGTCAGACAGTAAATGTCAATAAAATAGATGGTATGTACCCAGTCACAGCCTTGACAACAGTGAATGAAAACCTCCTTTGAGCAGGTGCTCCCCTGAAGCTCTTCAGTTGAATGTTACTTCTAAAATATCTGTGAGTGGTTGTGAAAGTTGCATAAGGAAACAAAATTGAAAGAAGTTCAAAAACCTGTTAGTGCAACAGGTGCTAGGATGCAAATCCCAATTTAAATGACACAAAAAAACGTCATAAAGGGGCCTCAAGCAAACGACCCAAAAAACAAACTTCAAAAAGGACAAAGGAAAACCTCACAAAATAATGTAGACGGTGTTAGTGGGGTCTATTCTTGATTGGAAAAAAACTGATGGAGTATATTCCCGAATCATGCCAACGTGAACTAATCTACATACAAGCAACAAATAATAGATGTGTAGTTGTGATTTTAGAAGACTTTGCACAAACGGAAGTGATGGTACCGTTCGAGAGAGCTATATGGCGTGAACATGGCGAGCACACAAGAGAGGGAAATGATACACTATCGAGGAGGTCAAACAGTGGCAACTAAAGAGTGGGAGCAGTTTTTAAGGGACAATAAAAGGCTTTATAATTGAGCTTGAGCTGTGAACAAAAGGAAGCGGGAGCCAGCATTTGATAGACGAGCACCAGTTGGAAAACAGACACGTAGTATATGAGAGAGACAAGCCACAAAGCCAATCTCAGTATGTACGAGACCAAGAAATTGTAGCAAAGAAGCTACCGTGTATTATCAGACCGAAAATAGCTAGGATCAAAGACAGCGAATTATGCAACGCATGTATGGGAAAAAAGGGACCAGCACCAATGAAATTTAGGCAAAAGTGTTTCAAAAGCGCACAATAGCCCTGACAAGCTGCATAACTACTAGGGGACAGCTACACGGTCGTCAAAGAAGTAGGACAAAGGACGGCGTATGAAGAGAGACTCGGAAATACAAGGCGTCGAAAATCATCTGGAGGAGCTCATAGGTCTTATAAGAATTGTCTTCTTTGATGCGCGCACATGCTTATAAAAAGCCAATCTTTTCAACTTCAAAAAAATTTACACGATTGCACTTTGGAAATTTCTTTTCTGAATGTCAAATTACTTATTCCTAAGCTAGTTTTTAAAGTTTGTAAGTTGGTTTTATATAATCTTGTTTCTCTTGAAGATGATCTTTTTGCCTTAATATTTGGAGACTATATCTATAGCGAAAAAGAACATCTTCACAGTTGATAAGTTGGCATAGAAAATTCGAGTAGCATAATCATTACTCGAGTAGGTAATATTAATTACTCGAGTAGCTCGTAGTAATTAAACTCGGAAGTAGCTAATATTCACGGGATTGTTTCGTAATGTGCTGGTGATTAATACACAGACTAGTTCGAATAATTTGACGGATTTGTGCATCCTCTACTGCACTTCATTGTCTACAAGTAGTTTAACTTTTATCACTGTTCACGTGGGTAAACGATACATCTGCTTTTTTCCAAATACTTGCTGTACTGTAACAGAGGTTCCTGCAACTCCCTCAAAGCTAAAATGAGACTCATCGCTCATATATTTTATGTCAAAAAAGACTGCCTCAAGATCATGAAATTTGAGATGTTTTTTTTACTGTGTTCATTATTGCATAGCAAGCATCCTTGCAAACAATCTTAAAAGTAATCTGCATACAACCGCTTCGTGTTGCCTCTTGGTGCTTCTTTCTTGCATGAATTATCTTCCACTCAAGCAATCAAGTTTTGTAGGTAATTTCCTGGCGGTTCTATCTACCATTCACATCTGTGACTCTGTCTCTTTTGTCTTGGACTAATGCGAGATCAGAGACTTGCCCTTGACTAATTGATGTTTTAACTTTTTCTCTACTTCTATATTAGAAACCCTGGTTAACATAAGTTTGGGTAGAAACTACTGATCCTAGTGGTCTTGCGGTAGCCAAAGGTAGCTTACCTGTCGCTGAGGATGCAAGCTCTTGTTTTTCCAGGTTTGTACACCATCACGATACATAGTACAGACAGGGCTTCACATAAACTTTTCTATCTCAAACTTAAAGATTGGTTGAATTCCCTGTCCGCAATTTCTCCGAGTCAATGACTGAGCTTTAGGGGACTTTTTGATGTTTGTCTCTATTCAATTTAAGAAAAAATTTTTATGTGCCATTAGATTGCCTGGTCTCAGCTCACAATCCAACTGCTTGATATCTCATAGCAAGTAATTCAAACAGTAGGCTGCACGAAAAAGTGTGCATCAATCTCGTTTGCTAGGGCTATAATGAGAGAAAGTTTGAGATGGATAGGGTAGGTTTGCGGATTAAGGGATTACAGCATTGCCTAGGATGGTCTTTCTTCAGCCAACGTCAAGGGCTAAACAGAAAGCAGCTTCGTCCACGGTTTGCACGGGAGGATGTCATAAAAGATTTACAGGAAATGGGAACTTCGTGGGGAGGAGTGTAAAGCGTCTTAAATAATTTGGATGGAGGCAGGAGCTCGCCGTAGCTGTATTAAGCCTAAGCGTGGCTAGGCGCTGCGGTGAGTGGTTAGAGTAGTAGTAGTCATAGCAAATAAGCAGGCTTCTCCTACACTTTGGCTCCATAAAACAGATATTCAAAGTACATTATGTGAGACCGTGAGAGATGTCAAGAATGATTAGGCACATCATGATGGAAAGAAAGTAGCTCTATTTTGTATTTGGGGAGTACAAAGCGATTCAGTCGTTTTCACATTGCAAACTGTAAAATGAAAAAACAAATAAGCAACAAACAATAAGGCAAAAAGGGCTGGGAGGATATTACATTTAAAGCGTGGATTACGACGCAGATTATTCCGAAATTAGTGCAAGAGTAACCGTTGCCTGCCAGGTAGGAAGGCGGAGTTCCTTGAGGAGGAGAAATAAGTTATTTGCCCTGACAGTAAATAGTTATCAGGGCTCTCTTCGGATAATTCTATAGCCGATCGGACGACTGATCCAACATACAAGGCCAAAATACCACACCCGGCAAGCATACTCAAGCCGTTAGAAGGATAAAGGTAAAGGCGGAACATATTTGATTTTTGGGATGAAAATTTAGCAAATAGATTAAGGAGGACAGATGCCTAGGCCTGTTACCAGTAGAGGACATGTAGCCTCCCTTCCAATCACTAGGTGGCGTGTGACGCTAAGAGTAATTTTTGTTTTGATTATTTCATATAGGTTTGGAGTTGTAAACATGATTTGATTTAAGAAAACTAAGGGTCATAATATTAGATTTATTGGAATCACTTTTATTTTTGACTGGGCTGCTTTCACCATTGCACGTCTTCGAGAAATTACATTGATAACTCTAATATCTTCGCATCTTTTCAAGCAACATGACATGTAATCAAAAACCTTCCATCGATCGGATGATTCATTAGCAGAATGTTAAACTCATTACCAAAAATAATAAGGACCTAAAACTGTCGCTACCTGCGAACTCCTCAAGAAACAGGAGTAAGATGTGAATCAGAACAAACATTCTTTATACTTTATACAAAGTTGACTCCTACTTAACAGTAAAGATGCAGTAATATTGACTAGACAATGAAGTACTTTAAACTCATTACATCAATTATTATGACTAACAAGATCAAAAGCCCTTCTGGAGGGTCATATAAAAGGAGATTAGCCAGTTATATGGCTCGTCAAAGTAAGTTTATGTACAGTATCTGAGTGAGGACTGACTAGGTAATGTGTTGTTGATAAAAATTTCCTATTCCAAATAGTTTTTCAAGTTCAAAGATCGTCTTTTTAAGCCAATCTGCTGCGACAGGCTCCAGAAAGTCTAGAGAATATTGGTCGTTAAGGTAATTGGTTGGACTCATAAAAATCCAAACTAACACTTTCTTCTGTATGTGTGTAATATATCCTTTTTTTTCAGCCACTTACGGAATGAACATCTAGCATTTGTCGTTAAAAGTTATTTAATGAAGTTTGATAATTTATTTTCAGGGGGGGGTGAAAAAAGCCTTCTACTAAGGTACATCGGGAATATATCAAAGGGGGTACAGTTTTATTTTTTTTGAAAGGGTTGCTGTTTTTTTTTTTGTTTCCTTTCGTTTATATAGTTTCGCCTCAACATCAACAGTTGTATTACAGGGAATATCATGGGTTCTTCTGGTGGGGGGCTGGGGCAGGAAATAATTACATGGAGAGAGGGAGGGAGAGTTTGCACAATAGTGACAAGGCTAGCATATTAGTCGAACTGGCTGCAGTTTTTAGGGGGTAAACATTCAAGCATTAAAAGTCAACATTTTTGGACTGTTTTCTAATAAATATTTTTCTGACCGTATTTATACACTTCTAAGTCGTGCTTTAGAGATTTCAATTCCTCTATTAACAGCTTAATACTGGGCTACAGCTGTCTGAATTCCTTTTTACAGATTTTCTTAGTAGCGTTCAGCTTCTATAGTTTTTCCTTAGTGAAACGTCTAATTTTTGTCGAATTAAATCTTTCCCCATTAGCAAAATAGGAAATCTTATATTTCAATACGTTACTTGATTGCAGATGAGATAATATAGTTGAAATAATTTAAAAAAAGAGCTGCAGATTTTTTATAAAGTCTACAACTAAGTATGATATACAGAAATTATGATTCTATACCGCTAAGAAATAATGCAGAACATAGTACCATAAATTTTACTACAAATGTGACAAGTGATCCAGAGTGAAAGTAATACTAATTTGGGCTCTCGGTTCTAATCCACTGATCAAGTTCTATTAGAGTTTTTTTTGAATTCAATGATTACCCAAAGAAAGAAAACAATCAATAAACACTCTTGCAAAGGCCAAAGCAGACGTTTGCACAATATAAAATAGCAGCTAATCAAAGCCAATAACTGAAAAATGCAAAATCATACGGATTATTATTCCTGGTGCAAAAGGTAACATGTTTTTAAGTAAAGACGCATGAGATCTCACATGGTTCACGTATGGGAGAGGCTGAGGGCCCTAACTCAATTTTTTTCAGCCAGGGGTAAAAAAAATTCGAATTTGTAAGACAGGGCACAAAGCTCGCTATTTTACTAGCAACTTCTCAATTTTTTTTTTTTTTTTTCTTATAAATCTCATTGCAAAGGTTTATTTTCCTGATCGTTCACACGGGCTTTCGCGTACTTGCAGCGTAAAAGAGATAGGGATTTTATCCCTTCGACAAAGAGTTCTTATTTTATTTAAAAACCCGGTTCATATTTCAAATAACAAATGCGGGAAAGAGCTTACTTTGACGGAGGATCTTCTTAAGCTAATCTTGGCATATGTTGCCCTAAGAACTTCAATTTCGATAGTGAAGTTAAATCAGGATGTAGAATCTCGCTATAGGCTAGGGCCATTACTAGAAAAATCATTCATATGAATTATCATTCTATAGGTCTACTCTCACATATTAATAGTAGCCGAGCTAATGGGTCATTTTTTTCATTTGTATTATGACTTATGATAAAGTAACATACACTGTGTTTTTATGCTCTTTCCAAATATAACGATCATTTTTTCACAAATGGAACTTTTACCCTCCCCACCCCCCCCCACTCCTCGTATTACAATTCAGGGTAATAGCTATGTTTGCACACATTATGGGGGGGGGAGGGAAGTTTCATCTTACCTCCTTAGGCTATAACATCCCCAGTGAAATAAAATTTAGCACCCCCCCCCCTTAATGTGCAAAAGGTAGCTATATGGCTAACCTGATTGGTAGCCTAATATAGGCCCATAGGAGTGGAGGATCAAAGTTCATTTCTGACAAAATATGATGTTAAAATTACTACTTTAAGCAGCCTAGCTCTTTGGCATCTTGGAAAGGGTTAGGTTAGGAAAATTCAAACTTTCAGGATGGTGTCCTTCTACAGGCTAAAGTGATGTCCTGGGTAATGGTATTTTGGAGGCGTAAATATTTATCAAATCATACTGATTGAGTTACAAAACTAAAGTGAATATAATACTCTGATCTCTTTTTGTATGTCTTTACAAATAATAATATATCATTTTGTCGAACAGGAATTTTACATTCACACCCTACATATACCAAGTCAGGGTATATTATTTGACCTCATGGGGAGGGGGAGGGAAGTTAAACCTTACTCTTCATTTACATCTTAAATAGTACTCACCCCCACCCCCCTAATGTGGCAAATATATAGGCTACACTGAATCTGTAGGCATATAGAGGGGTCGGTGGGCTTAAAAATTATCCAAACAAAAAATGAATATATTTGTGGAAAGAGGCATAAAAAAAGGCATTGAGTTGGTATATCTATTTAGTTGTATACTAATTACAGATTATTAAATATGTACCTTTTGAAGTACCTAACCCTAGTCCTTCGCCTCTAGAAGGCCTGACCTTTGATAACCTTTAAAACTCTGTGTGGATAAAAGTGAAACCTTGCACAAAATAGGATCTTCTGCGTGAATAAAGTACAACAAAAATTGTTTTTCAGCTTCCAAACTTTGCTCAATCCCAATTTATAGGGTTTTAAAGTTTATGCCAAATAACTTTGCATAAATTTCAAACCAAATCCAATAGGCCTAATAGGACTTAAAATTCTACTCAAGTGAAAAAAATTGCATTTTCAGAACTAAAGCCATAGAAAAGGAAGTGTTAACTGAAAATTAAGGTAAAATATGTTTGACAACACGTTGCAAGGGTATAGACTGCATGTAGGGGAAGATTCAGGACCTTAGAGGGAGAAGGAGTGGAGGTAGCTACTTCAAAATACCTTCCCAGGACATTGCTTTAGCCTGTAGGACCCATCCCTGAAATTTTTACCAAAATGATTATTATATTTGGAAAGAGCATAAAAAAATGGCATGGGTGGTAGGCTATGTTCTACTTTACTGTAAAGTCAAATAATATGAATAATGAAAAGTTTACATAGTAGTAATGACCAAATGGTTGCCTGGTCCAATTCTAAACATGGTAACTCCCATACCCACCAGGACTAATGGGCCATATCATACAGCCTAGACTAGGCCTCTACACCTAATTGCAGTAAAGTTCTAGGCAAGCACTAGTGTTAGTGGTCTTGTGTTTTTGGAAACGAATCCTAGTGAATTAGAGAGAAAACTTAGGGACAAACCTAAAGTAGAACCCTCAAAAATCTTATCAAGCTACCATCTTTGCCCTTTATTTTCCCTATGGATTAGACAGATTGGATGACTTAGGCATAGATGACATGATTATGCTGGTGTAAATGTTAATAAACCATTACACCTCATAAGGAGACATGTTAAGAAAACTAGGTACTTATTAAAGAATCTGAATAAACATGCAAGAATTGACCGTTTTGTTTAGTTTTGAGGTGAAGTTTGAGGTTTAAGTGAGGGTGTGTTGAACAACTGGTCCAACAAAGCTTGGAGCCATCAGTGTAAAGGCAGATATATTTGTGGCTTCCTTTGTCATACATTTATGTAAATGAGGAAGATAGTGGGGCACCTACGATGGTACCCTGAAAAGAACTTCCACTGACAAATCAACCATGGTTTGGAGAAGCACTTTATTGGTAAAAAGTCAGACCTGCTGCTTCAGTTCTGTCTAGGAAATTCATCCCCCATTCTACTCATCATTGTGAATGCCAACTGCCAATAATTTGGCCCTAAGGCATCGTGGGGCACCTTGTGAATGCTTTGCAAGGTCAACAGGTAAGACCTCTCCAGAAGATCAGTGACTGATATTGTAGTTTCACAGTAAGTGGTCTCAACTGACTATCTGGAGAGGAAGCCATGCTGGTCTGTGACAAGTATATTGTGGACAGAAGATGTGTTATCAATTTTCAGCATTCACAATGCATTCAAGGGTTTTGGCTACAGCTGCAGGTTAAGCTGATAATTCTCTGCATTTGTCTTGTAACCTTCTTGAATATGGGGTACTGTAAGAGATCTTCCAATCTAAGGCACAGTTCTTTGAGTCAAGTGTACTTCCTGAAATTGACATAATGAGTTGATTATCTCATTAGCCAGTCTCTTTTAGGAGCCTTGGTGTGAAGTTTATCAGCACTGCTGACTATTAAACATTAGCACTCAAGTTGCTTCACATACAGCTGCCAGAGTAATTATGATAGGTTGGCATAAGGTTCAGACATGTATACTGGGGACGTAGGGGACGAGGACGTCAGGTTTCATAGTTAAAAACACGATTCAAATTGCTTGTGAGTTAATTCAGCAATTTTTTGATAGGTCAATCATTTTCGTGCCATCAGATTTCCTCAGTTTCTTTATTGAAGGTCTACAAGATCTTTGCTTGATACATAAGTCCAGATAGAACCTTGGGGTTTCTTTGGCTATTCCTCGCAAGCTGGGATCAAAGTTTGATATAGTTATTCAGTACGATTTTGTATGTTTATTTTGACGCCTTGCTACAAACTTTTCAATCAGTGATACTCTTTCCCCATTTATCGGTACTTGTTTCCAGGTGTGGCTCTTTGGTTTCATTCTCTAATATACTGAGGGCGTCATGTGTGGGAGTGTCTTGGGCTTTGGGCATGTGTTTGGCTAGATGTGTGCTTTTCGGGAGTGTTTAAGCTCTTCTTGGAATCTGATCCACCTCTCCTGAAGTCAAAGCCCCCAATCATGCCACTCAACCTCCCTTTTGATTGCGTATAGTCAGTGTAAGTCTTCTTGATCTAATCGATTGTTATCTTGTGTAAGGCCAAGTTGACTTTGATGACTAAGGTGGTCCACTTGCCTAAAGGGGGGGGGGGGGTGAGCAAAACTTATGCTTTGTAGATATCTTTATTCCTAAGGAATTACAGATCAATGAGGGTTGGTCTCTGAGAAGGTGATGGACTGGCTGGCTTTTTAAACTATCTGAGGTATTAGGATCATATCATGAAGGCACTGAGAGGGAAAGGGTTGTTGCCCTTTTGAATTTTTTGTTTCTTTTTTCATCTTTTTTT
This sequence comes from Artemia sinica, assembly GCA_027921565.1. Lineage (NCBI taxonomy): Eukaryota > Metazoa > Arthropoda > Branchiopoda > Anostraca > Artemiidae > Artemia > Artemia sinica. The sequence continues at coordinate 9,489 of JAPEVW010000893.1, forward strand.
TGTTATATCTTCCTTTTTTTCTTTTTTTTTATTTTTTCTATTCTCTTTTTCTGTTTTCTTTTTTTTTTTTTTTTTTTTTTTCTCCATTCCCTTTTTTTTTCTTTCTTTTTTTCTTTTTGTTCTTTTTTTTTTCCTTTTTTTTTTCTTTGGTTTCTTTCTTTACTTTTTTTCTTTTCTTTGTTCTTTTCTTTTTTCTTATTTTCTTTTTTTTTTTTTTTTTTTTTTTTTTTTTTTTTTTTTTTTTTTTTTTTTTTTTTACTTCTTCTTTCGGTTTTTTCTCCTTTTTTTTTTTTTTTTTCTTTTTTTTTTTTTCTATTTTTTTTTCCTTTCTTTTTATTTTTCTTTCTTTTTTTTCTTTTTTTTTTTGTTTTCTTTTTTTCCTTTTTTCTCTTTTCTTTTTTCTTTTTTTTTCTTTTATGATTACCACACATAAACATTCTTTTTTCTTTTTTTTAGACCAATATTAGTAACCAGAACTAGAGCTCTATCCTGCCGGAAAGGGTTTCAAATGGAAAGCTCTTCTCTCCAGTGTTGAGGGTGTGAAGTTAAGTCATCAGCTATCAGCAAATTCCTTGAAGCTTGTGGTTGCCTTAAAAAATCAACTTGTAATCAATCTTCTGTTTCAAGCTGATCTGGAGGCAGAGGGGCTCCTATCATATGCAGCATATTTAGTTACCACCATGTTGTTGTGATCAGTGAGGGTAAAAACCATATAGCTTTCCACCAGAAATCTGAGTTGCAGGATATACTAACTTGCTGCACACTGTAGGATGCTGTGACAAGTGCCAATGTACCACATCTACAATTAGGTTACTGTAAATCAAAAATAACAAAATATCCAGGGAACCTTAATATGGATTCAGCACTTAATAATACTAGGGACTTGGGGTTAAACGTTTTGTCAGAAGAACCAGATCAAATTTTTAAAGTAAACAACATTTTCAGCTCATTCAGTTTGTAGTAAGCTGGTCAACATTAGTAATAAGAGCCAAAAACGAGGACTTACTCTTTGTAGGGTTCTCACTTGGTGGTTGGCTGGCAATAGGGCTAGTCCATGTGTTGTCTTGTGAGGCAAAGGGATGTTGCAGCTGTTGTGAATTGTAGTCCAAAAAAAACATTTCAGAGTTGTTTCAGATTGGATAAATCAGCCACTAGAAACAGTAGATGCTTTCAAAGATATAAACACTATTATTTACACGATATAAGACGTCTGATTTTGGGGTTTTACATCTGAATTGGGGCAGGTGTAATGGTTTTTGCAGATGCAGATGTAGACAGCGGACAGATTTTCACAATTTTTTGAAATGTGTATGCCAAGGTTTCTTGTTCACCGCAGTGGTGCATTCTTTAAGTTTTTTGACCAGCTGATCATACTTTTCATGGTCCTGCTTTGAGAAGTCATGGTGGACTGAAAAACCTTCCTTTTTTAGTAAGCAATACGTTCATAATTTGCTTCTTGATTTGGAAGGAGGACATAGGAACAGCAGCAAGCAGAGGAGTTTTCTATGTGCCATGGTTCTGTCACTTGCCCATGTAAGCATCAAACTGACTTAAGGGGACCACATGGCAATGCCATACTGGTTTGACAGGAAGTTTTGGACCAGTACATATGCATCATCTTTTGTGATAGATATTGAAATTCTGTAGGCACTATGTTGTTCTTACAATGTTGCAATCTTTTTTGGCACAGATTATTTCTGCTGTTACTTCTGTCTCAAGGAGTACGACTTACTGTTCACCACTCAGAGACTGGGACCTCCTCCCAAACTTTTTGACACCTTTTTGGCGATGAAAGTGGAATGCTGCCACAAAAAAGCTTTGGCCCAGCATACACTTGGATGATAAAGCTGCCTCGAGCTGTTCTCTTTGGTGTCCCTCATACCACTGAGTCTGCTCTAAGTGCAGTCTCAGATTGCACCACAATTGGTTTAAGAGACTTGCCTGGAGCTTAAACATAAGATTGTGAGGTTCACCTGTGTAAGTCTTTGATAGTAGCTGCAGAAGCATAGAAGTGTGATGCAGGGAGCAGCCACCTTGCACTGTGGCAGGTTCCAGTTAAACCACTTATATCTTCCCCATTTTATTTAGCACGACAGAGCATACTCATCATCAGATATGTTCAGACAAACACAACACATCCATATATCACAATTGTGTAATTAGTTGCACTTGAGTTTTGATCAAGTTCCAGTTACAGAGCACCACACTTGTCCACATTTCTTTTTGGCTGGATTTTTAAGTTTTGACCAAAAGGAAAATTCTATTGGCAAAACACCAGGAAAAATCAAAAGTATGTAGACGTGAAATCTACAGGGAACTAAAACTTATATATTTATTTAGTTGGAAGACACATAAACTGAATAAAACACCAAGGGAGTAAGTATATTTAACACTTAGGGTTGTTTATATATATATATATTAATTGAGGTGAACCTATAAAGTGAGTATTTAAACTGAGTTAAAGTTTACAATAGTTAGGAACAAACTTTGGTGACCAAAATAATAAATTTTTCGGGTTTATTGTTCAAAATAAACCTATCTGTGTGTATTTTATGTAATGGCTAAATAACTGGGGCTCAGAAATGAATTAAAGCTGGCTCCTCATAAAATCAGGAAGTCTGAACTTACAAATATTGATCACCCCCCCCCTTTAGGCATAGCCTGTACAAAGTTACAAATTTAAAGCTATCACCCAATTTAGTTTTTTCCAAAACAAAAACTTTTGAAAAAAGTTCGTTCCTATTTTTAGAGGGTAATTATTGGCACAATATGCATAAACTGTTAAAATATTTGTCTTCATATTGGAAGACGTAAATTATCAAAGACATTCTGTTGGGCAAAATTGGAAGTTAGATGCAGCTAATTATAAGTTTCTTAAAATATGATTTGCATGCTGGGTTATAAGACCTGTTGAGGATCTAACATCAACAGGGGTGGTATGAACTTCAAGGTATGGGTCAGACGGTTCTCACGACCCGGGATATCCTAGTATTTAAAAGTAGCATGATTTAGTTTTACGTTGAAATTACGAAGATGACGAAATATCTGGTGCAATTTAATGTGAAACAACCTTGCTTTTCTTCTTTTTTTAAGTACAGTTTTTTTTTTTTTGACAGTGGAAACAAAGAAATTCAAAAATAAACCCCACAGAATAGAAAATATGTATGAGGTCAGCTTTGGACCCTTTCAGCACGATAGAAAATACTAACAAATGATGGCAAATTTCCCAAACTAACAGTTACAATGCAAAATGGGTTCTTCAAACAACTGCAAAGGCAGCTAAACACTGGCTGCAGAAATATTAAAACACCGATGATTCTCAGACAAAAAAAAAAAAAAAAACAGTCTGGGCAATTATATAATATCCTGTTTTTTCCGATTTTCTCAAAAAAGAAATAAAAACTGAAGAATAAAATAAATTTAATTTGAGGATATGATATAAATGAAATCAAGTTTTTCATCAGAGCTTAAAACATCAGTGCACAATTGTCAAAATGCCTTGGGGGGGGAGGGCAAAATTGGAGCAGTTTCCAAATCAAGTGAAAATGACAGTGAAAAGTGAAGAATGAGCCATATAGTACCATAAGGCAAAAATATACTAAGAAAACTGACCTGTTTCTATGGAATGCCGAATATAAGGATTATCTTAGTTAGTACAAGATTTTTGCCGAAAACTACTTTTCAGCTTTTGGGGGGGGGGCCAACAAACTGGGGTCAGGTATTATACGAGGGTCGAAGGAGGCAGTTGCCCCAGGCCATTAGTAAATTACACCCTGGTTAAGCATGTAATATTCTGTGAATCATTACATGGCATGATTATCAAAAGAGAACTGAAAAAAGAGAAATATAAAATGAATAATGATAATATTTATTTTTCAAATTTCGACCTGAAAAAATTGAAACATGGGGGGGGTATCAAGATTTTTACTGGGCACAAGAAAAGCCAAAGCAGCCATTGGGTCACTTAAATTATGAGATCAGCGTTGATAAGAAAAATTGCAAAAGATAATGATAAGCACACAAAATCAGCCAATTTCGTTAGGGTAGCTGATTGTTCATGGTAGAACAATATAGTTATGTCTATCCTACCGAGTGATTGGCCACATAAGTAACTTGACTAATAATGCAAAAACTATCATCGTTAATTTCATGGTAAACCAGTTGCATGAAGAATTGAAGTCATATTTTGGAGAAAATTCCCTGAATAAATGAAGCTTAACGTTTTTACTTCAAGGTCAACAATCTAATGTTTTTTAATCTTCTGGGTTGTAACGTATATGTCACAAAATTGCAAGTTGAATTGACAATTTGACTTGGAAGTCACATGAAATCCATCTTTTTGATTCCTCTAACATCATTACTTGCCCTAGTAAGTTCAAGTAATTGGAGCAATTTCGGACAAGAGTCCTGAAAGACTATTATACTCTGATAGCCATCATCTTTTTTTTTGCCATTTTTCCAACGTACTTTTCCTTAAATTTCAAATCAATCTTGTTAAAAATAATATATCACGCTTTTTTTGAAAGTTGGAGATGGAGGGGGGGGGATTGAGAGGATGGAGCCAGGAATTTTCTTATGTTGATCCCGTTTTTTAAAGGAAGATTGCATCTCAATTTTGATAAAATGTGGTTGCCACAGACATGTTTTTGCCTATACACATAAACAAACTATTATATTACTTTGGCTCTTTAGTCATATAAATTGGAAGTACTCTGAATGATTCTTCATCATTCGAAACAAGGTGCAACATATACCTCCTTTTTGCTTAAAAAATGGATGAAACGGACCGTAGTGGCCGCCCAGGGGTCTCTGACACCTCTGGCTCTCAAATTGTATAGCTTTAGTACTGCGTCACTCTCCCCCGTTCGAGCAAGGCACAACTTGCTTGCCTTTCTGCCTAAACTTTAGCAAGTGGGAGGAAATGCAGCGCGTTTTGGCACGAAACTAGGGCCTAAGCTTTTTTGCTGTTTTTATTATATTATATATATATATATAATATATATATATAACTACATTATATATATAATCATATATATATATAATATATATATATATACATTATCAACTAATATCTATATATATTCATATTATATATATATATATCTCATATAATATAAAATATATATATATATATATATATATATATATATCTATTATAATATATATATATATATACAAGTCTTTCACTCCAATTAAACTGCAGCCATTCGATTTAATGTGTTTTAGGCCCGAGGATATACTTTGCTAGTATTGTAATTTGTCTGTTCTGTGGGAATTCTGAACTTTGGACATGGTAACAGTCAGCCTGCTATTCAGACTTAGGGTTTCAACCAACTCAAGCGTCTCAAATCATTTTAATCCAAGTTTCCACAATCTACAAATCCCACCCTTCAGTCACGGATAGATTGGAAATATCTTTTGCAAAATTTGGTGTGAACAATTTTTTCCACCACAAGCCATCATCATCCGTGACAAATGCTTACCTGCATGGTAAAGGTCATGGGTAGACTGGGCGGTGGTAGAAGGGGCATGGCTAGATTTTAAGTCTAATCATTAGTGCAAGACACAAAAATCGTTACTTCATTGATTTTAGTCTTAACAAGATGCAGAACCCATACTCACTTTTTACCTAATAAAATATTTTTGGGAAGAATAGACACATTTGGATGTGTGGCGAACATTGCCTCACTTGCACAGCGTGGTCTATTCCTCTCCCCCTTGAACGACACATTTTTCTGATCTTTGGACCATTTTAGGTAAAATGGAATTTCAAAGTTTTAATTCGGTCAAGTCACAAGGATACAGGGCTACTCGACAAGTTGGACAGAGTCGAAACACTGAATTAAATAGTCCATTTTATTTATTTAAAATTTATATGGATTTTATAGGACCTGGGACAGCAAATATTATTTGACGAACCAGCTGGGACACAGCAGAACGAATTTCCAAGAAAAACAGTAAAAAAAAAGTACACTCTCTTGTTCGCATCGAAAACCAACTGATTGCCGATTATATAATGTATAAATACTCGGTTCAGGTACCTCTGTATAGTTGTCACTGGTATGCCTCCAAGTGCTGACTGGCCGGAATGTTATGAACACTCACAATTATATATACTGTGAGATTCACCTTAATAAGATGCAGAGGGATCGTTGTTTAGGCATATTAGTGTTTGACGCTTTGAAACTATGGGAATATGTTTGAATTTATATCTTGACCAATTTGATATATCACTAATTGCTTTTATTTAGTGCAGGATGGAGAATCCGACTGGACGAGAATCCGCTAGAGAACTGGAGCCACGAGGTCCACACTAGTAGGAGCTACAGTTCTAAAAGATCTTAAAATAATTCTAGCGATTAACAATTACCGGTACTAATTAAGGCTTTAATTGGTCTTGTATCATTTTGGCTTTCTAGCTTCATATCAATCTTTTCAGCCGATGGAACCAATTTCTGTGTCCGCCCAGCGAATCTACGTCGGCTTGATGAAAAAACGTTAGTGACTATCAGGTCATTTGTTTCCGGATCAGAACTTCATAAAATCGTCTTTATGGATGTAAAAGTTGCTATTAAATTTGTACTTTAGACTGTTCCTCAATGAAATTCTTTTCGGGAAAAATTTTTCTAGGAACTAACTTTGCCGGAATTCGCGTAGCTGAGGTCGCTTGGTTCATTCTCACATTGGTTCATTATGGTTCAAATCATGCTAATCCATAAAACAAGGAGCTACTACTAATACTACTAACAAAAATCACACGCAAGCACTAAGTTGCCCTGAGGCCAACACAGCACGCACGTCTCTCCACACCCATCTATTTCAAAAGCCTCCTTTTTAAACCGCCCGAAGTTCCTCATTTCCTTAAATCTTCTTATGACGTCATCCTACACCCAGACGAGGACGACCTGCTTTTCGTTCAGCCTAGACGGTGGCCCGACAAAGGAACAATCTTCGGCAATTGTAATCCTCCTCCGCACAACGTGCCCTAGCACCCCCCTTCCCTAAGACCACCTCAGCAAACTCAACCAATTGTTTCGTAAACTCTATTCGTACCACCTTCCACATATATCAAATTTTAAACTCTGAGTTTAGTATCTCAATGTTCATTAACGTTTCTCTCAAATTCTCAATCCTGCGATAGTCTCAACCAACATAAAATCCCGAGAGGTAGTTATTCTTCTTATATTCAGCTTTAAAATTGACTCCGAATTTTAAATTAGATGGTTATCTTTACTTTAACATCATAACGGGACTCCCTACATACCCTAGTAACTTGTATTGATCCAGCAGTCTTCGGTTTTGACTTATAAACAGAATCAAATACGGTTTGCTGTCGTACCACACGGAACACCATGTTAAACCTATGAGCCATTCTAGACAAATGTTTCATTAGATAGCGAAAATTGTTAATTGTATCGTTTACTAAAAAAGAGCAATACTAGTAATTTGCTATTCTTGATTTAAACTGTGAATAGTTTGTAGGATTAATTGGTTACGGACGGCACGGTCATGGGAGACTAAATCTTGATGATCTATGTGAAAACAGACAAACGAATAACTTGGATCATATACGATTAAATAATGCGAATAAAAATAAAAAAAAATATTCTAGTCTTAATAAAAAAAAAAAAAAAGATCAGTGCAATAAAACACATGTCTTGATGAATGCAGAAATGAAATCAGCGCAAATTCTTATCTAGATTCTTCCCTCTGTTTTCCCATGAGGGCTAATGTACTTGGGCCATCATAGCCCTCCAACTATAGTTCAAGGTTAAACCTTGGCCAATCTTTGATAGCTAGGTTGGCAATCAAGATTGCCAAGCGATTGAAATTTGCTGCGAAAAAATGCGTCCTTGAAAATGAACAAAGTTTGTAAATTTTTCAGGATGACGTTGTATCTACGCTTACAAACAATAATACACAATCAACAAGGAAATGGTCCCTGGCCTTGATTGTTTGTACAAAAAAAAAAAAATCAAAATGTTTCATTAGATAGCCGAAAATTTTAATTGTATAGTAATATTTCTCATCCTGCTGAGGGCGGCGGGCTATTAGCTGTTGTGGGGCATGTCTGTCTCTAGGTTAGGATATTTTCCTTATTAGTGTTTTTTTTGTAATTTGTTTATTATGTTTTATTTATTCAGTTTTAATTTATTCCTTGAATTCATTTCCATTTATGTTGTTATTATTACTTCCTGTATTGATTCCTTTTGCCTGTTTTTAGATTGGACGCATAGAAGAAATAGAGTCGTATACTCCCTTATTCAAATAAAACGAGTTTTTGAGGATTGCCATGTTAAAAAAAGGTGTCTTTCTTCTTGACCTCGCCCGCCAACGACTTCAAGAGAGAAAACATTAGAACGCTAATTTCAGGTTTTGAATGGATCTGTTTATTTATTAATTGATGGGGTGTAGGTTCGTATGACAAAATGTATAGAATCAGCTAATGGTACAAATATATAAGAATCAAAAGGACCAAAATTATTGAAAATAAAAATTTGAAAAACAAAAAAATATGGAAACAGTGTTATAAAAATATTTAAATTAAATAAATGTATTTTATGCTGCTGGGAAACCGTCCCAGTGTCCAGTAAGACTTGAGCTCAGTATGTAACCACTGTATCATTGGGACGGCTTCATATGTCTAGGCAGAACTATTCTAAAAACTCACATTACGCATGAATTACAGCTCGAATCAGGGAAACTTTCCATCCAGGGCAACAAAATGTTCGAAAAAAAGCGAAATTGGGAAGAGGTTTCCGCCCTGTCCATCTTTAGTGCGGGAAAAAAAACTTGAGCAAAAATTAGAAAAAGTGGAAGAAAGACCAACTATAAGAAAAAAGGCGAAAAAATCTAAGGCAGAAACTTAAAGCTCAAAAAAATGTATCAGGGCCAGTCAATATTAACAAAGCGGACCCTCCTTGTTCGCCATTCAGGTCATTTTCAAATTTAGGGTGGGTATAAGATGATGAGATTTTAGCCATTTTGTTCAAAATAATCATTCAAAGGCAAAATAACAATGCCTGGGGAGTAACAACACCCCTGTAGCACGGGAGCAAGGGCCATCCGTGAGCTATGCAAGTTCGCACGTTCGTTAAAATATAAGGTTTTGATGGGGAAAGAAGTTAGTTGATCTTGGGTCCAAAAGCATAGGGTATTAGTAAGGTGAAAAACTTTAAGAAAGGTTGAGAAGATGCCAAACGCACCAAAACACTATAGCCCTTAGATCAAAACATAGTGAAAGTGAAACAATATGTTTCTCGGGTATTGATGACCCCTCCTCTCCAACCCCCGGCGCAAGAGTGTTGAAGTATGTAAGTTACCATTGTTCATATTTAATGGGCTATTGGGAAAAGAGGCATGTAATCCGAGTCTCCAAAAGGCAAAAGGTATTAAGGTAAAACTTTAGAAAATGTTGGAGGGATTTCAAGCAAATCAGTTTTCAAGCCAAATACATTAACTCATTAGTTGTATTTCCAATGGACATCGTAAGACTGTTGGGAAATTTCAAGTGAATGCAGGAGATATCTTGCACGGGAAAACAATCTACACATTTCGGTGTTTGAGCTAGTAAAGAGTTACGGTCGATTTCACTGAGAAACTTCTTAATATTTCAGCAATTAATAGAGTTGTGATTTTGTAGAAATTGCAGTGAAGATTTGAAAGATAGTTCACAAGGGTCAGGACATATAGGCGAAAACAAAAGGAAGTACCCTTATTTATTGAGGTCTTGCATCACAAACCGCGATGTCTTCTTTGTTGTTGATCCTTCAATATAAAAAATAAAACAGCTGGCGTTTTACACCGGGATGGTATGATGAGTCACAGTTCTTCAGGAAACCATATCGGAAGATTCTGCTTTCTTATTCTTCACTGTGTTTATTTTCTCTAGTCGGTCCAAGGAGCGACCAATTAAAAGTTTTGGGTCTTGGAGCCGGTTCTGCGGCAAATAAAAGACGAAGAAAGGAAAAAAACGGCAGGTCATTTCTCTTCGAGTCCCAAAAACAGCAGCTTTTTCCTATTCTTTTTGTACTTCGTCAATAACAGCTGTTCATGCTGGATTCCTTACTTGATAAAAGCAACTTTAAACTATGGTTTTGCAGCAAGCAAAAGTCTAGAAAGACAAACCGAAAAATTGTGGATTTTTTTATTTGTGATGACTGACGCAGGATTCCTAGCGAGGACAGGTCATTGGCCTTAGGATTGACTGAAGAACAGGACACTGACAACTTCGTGTCCAAAATTGTTTTAACTTCTCGCGATGGATATGTGGCAAGCTCTCCGATTATCCAGATACTAAACCATACAAATTTACCTATTGTACCTACAAAGATCCTCGAAGAAGTTTTGCTATTCCATAATTTTATTCTGTGATACGAGTAACCCCGATGCTTTCAAATTCTGATGACCTTGCAGGCGTAATTCCGCAATAACCGGCTCGGGAAAGAGGACTACCTAGAAAGTTAGCTGAGGCTAATAAACAGAAACCGGGCAACAGGTAATGGCAGAAAGTATATAATAGGAACATTGTCAAGGCAGGAGTAAATTCCTCTGTTTTCAACTAGCTTTCCAGTCATGATCGCTCCTATGACCATGCGAGGGGGATGTCTGGTCTCAATTTAATGGAACCCAAGTCACGAAAATATCAGAATTCTTATCGCCGTTGTGCCGTATATTCCCTGAACCAGGACCACAGGAACTAAACAGTTTCCCTATAGAACATAGTGGACAATCATCTCTTTCGTTAATAGTTAGGCTTTTCAACATCCCTGACTAAAAATATATGTGTTTCTCTTTCTCCTCTTTTCATCTACAAAGCATTTTTGCCATCCCTTGAAGGAAAACTCTCTAAAGCTCTCTTTGATTAAAACCGCCTTAATCTCCGAAAACTTCTCACGGGACCTCTGTAACCTGCGTAGGGCTGAAACTATACAAGTCAGTATGCTTACTCAGTTTGGAGCAGTCAGTAGCTTTCAGCCATTTGCGAACAAAACAGAATAAAGAAACACCGATAATGAAGTCGAAAGCACAAGCTACGTGGCCCATTCTGCAAAGGACTTCGAAACTCTCGAATTTTATCCGCTTGCTTACCTTTAATGACAAATAATACAATAGTACAAGATCAGAATAGCAACAGAACAACTTGAAGTAAGAGGAGATAAATCCCTATCAACGAGACGCAATCGAGATGCTGGATGCTATGGAACAAACTTTTTGAAGACAATATCGGAGGATGAAATAAAAGCAATTTCATGTGACAGTGCAAAAGTGTTCCGCCAGAATGAGGAAGAATCGATTCCCAAAGGCAGATTTCGGCAGTCATCATCATTGGCGACAATTGGAACATCCTCGTTTTGACCAGCCCAGCTCAAGAGCCAAGTCGAGATATTAAGATTATCAGTTTCTAATAAACAACATTTAGAATTCTGCTTCAATGATTGACTACAATGAGAGAGATGATCAGGAAGCTTTGCTTAGAAAGAACTAATAAATTAAATGAATATTTGACGATAATGATTATTATCTAATTGTGAAAGCTCATCAGTAAAATTTTAACATAATTTAATGATTATTTTCAATATTAAGTAGAAAAAAATATTTGTAATAAAACTGGTTTTCAGTAAAGGCGCCAGTGCCGAAGTAGGTTTTAGACTTTTACAGTGAGAGGAGGCGATAACCAAACTCTTGTTTGTTAGCAAAAAAGGTTTAATCTTTGTTCGTTCAAGATTGATTGCATATTCAATTTTAAGTTTCAACGTTTTAAGATTTAATATTAATTTACCTTAAAGCAATTGTATGTTTGTTTGCATGATGTTTATTTAATTTCGTTCATTTGAGTTCATTTAGACTTCACATAGCAATTTTTTTTTCGTTTCAGGCTTGGTTGTCATCTTTAATCTAAGCATTACTCGCTTTAGATCTACTATTCATTTATATTATTACATGTTGAGTTTTTTGCTATGATGTTTATATATTTTCGTTTGTTTTGGGTTTCATTATTCTTTACATAGTAATTTCTCGGTCGTTTGAATTTTAACAGGTTATTGTATGTTCGAGCTTAAAGGATTAAAATGGCATTACTTTTCTGCAAAAAAACTTATCTTTCGGAAAGCTTTTTTAAATTAATATTTATAAATGGATAAGGAAGGTTTGGTCTAGAAGTAAGATCTCTAAATGAAAGCAGAGAACTGGGGTCTTAATGTCATGTTTACATCCCAAGATACCATTAGAGGTTTGATGCCTTCCAACTGCACATTTATGCACACCATTGTGGCGCCTGATTAATACATATAAATAGAGCAAGGTAATTCGAAGTCAAGTGTCTGCAAAATATATTCCTTTTACCATGAATCCATTATGTAATTAATTATCTTCAAGACTTAGATTTAGTGGTGTGAATTTTTACCTCCTCCTATGGCACCAGTGTGGCCTGATGCGCATTTACCAGAACATCATAGTAATTGAAGCCAATGTTGCCACAAGTCTCATCCCTATAATCACAAAGGTACTTTTTAACTAATTAATTAGTAACATTTAATCAGTACATTAATTATTCCCTTAGATCATAGTATGAATTATGGGGTCGTATATTGCGGTCAGTTACATGATTGATTTTAGTTATACTTCTTTGCAAAAAAGAAAAAATTAATTAGAATGCTTTCATTTTCCGTAGGATCTCCTATAAAAAAACAAATGACAGCCTTTTCAAATGATTGTTGCAAAGAGGAACCATCAAGAATAGTATCCAGCCGAATGGTGCAGTCTCAGACACGATCAAGTATGCATAGCCCACATCTGTGCCTATCTTCCACCTTACACGTACAAATTCAAATTCTCATGTCTTGCGCCAAACTCCCTTCGACAAGTGGTAATCCAGTCCACCCTCCCTGTACACAGAAGATCTTATTTGTAAATCTGTTAAATGTAATTAAGTTGTACATTTGACTAACAATATAGGAGAAATTGTTGAAGTACGTCACTGTCCATAAGTATTCTAGCCTTTTGGTCTTTTTTGTGACTAAAAAATCTCTGGAAACCTCGTGCTTAGTTACATTTTATATTTTGGCAAACTTGCAAAAGCAGTAAACAACAAAACGTAGCATATTATAAATCTAGCTTTCTAAATTAATTGAAAAAGGATTCGTTTCTTATGCTGCGGATTTTTTTAACGTGCATCTGTTTTTTATGTATTCATGAGTGGAAAGTGTAGGGAGTCTCATTATTTTCATTTAATTATGTCAATGTTATGTATTATACGGTAGGTTTTCTGTTAGACTACAATGCGTCTCTAAGATAATTTTTTTTAATTAAGAGTGTTACATAAAAATTTTATTTAAACTGGCTCGCGTATCCCTGGGACATCTACAAAACCTGATGCATACGAGTCCTATTCAAGAATCACTGAAAAAGATAACCATTCAGCACTAACAGAAATAGGCTGTTAGGGTAGCAAGAATTTGATGATGTTTTGACGATATGATGACCCATAGCCTATTAGTGGCTTAGACAAATGTGGTGCAACTGCGGGCAAGAGGGTCATTCGTCTAGAAAAACCATCCTTGTCGAACAACAACTATCCTTGTCTATAACAGCCAATGGCACCAGTTCAAACCAATTCAAATGTTGGGTTGAGGGTACAAAATGGCATTAAAATACTTGGGCCTGTGGTTCGAGGGCTGTTTGCTTATTTTTCGTTTTTTTTTTAAACGAAATACCAAAAAAGGGTTGGTTTTTTAATCCTGAGGAGAGGGGAGTAAAGAAATCTGAGGAGTGGATGACCTTCCATAGAACAGTAGAGAAAGATCTACCCATCCTAGGGGGACTGTATCTACACCTTCGTAAATTATTCTTTTTGTACAACCAGATTGGAAAGCTATATCTTAGTTACATGTTTCAATTTAGCAAACTCTTCAAGATTTGATTGAAAGAAAACCATGGCACCATACTGTAAACTAGCTTTAAAATAATTTGAAATGGACTCTTGGCCGTTTATATTACTACACTCGTAGTTGTTCTTGAGTGCTGGATTCCCTTTTTTTATCCTTTTTATGGATTGCGAAATTGTTGCAAATTTAGATTTGCTTATTCATTATGACATCTTGGTGTTTACGTTTTAGTAGGGACTACAAGGGCTTTTCTTTTTCCTGAATCACAACTTTAGCATACATATCTTATCAATATATGGCCAATATCTGCACAGAAAAAATAATGAAGTTAGAGAAGGGTTGTGGAAATTGTAACAAATTGATTTTCTTTCCATTTTTTTAGAAAAGTTGACACAGTTGTATCAAAAATCAGAACATACTTTTGTTTATATTAAAGGTTCATTCCCAATCTACTGCTGCTTAATGCAGCATTTTCTTCCAGTTTGACAACATAGAAAAATGACACTGGTTTTCAAAAGAAAAGGCAGCATTTCTTTCTTCCCTCAAACATTTTAATATGGTAAAAAAAGACGCTATAAGAAGAAAGATTGCTTTACAGTAGCTCATAAATTTCTTCGAGGCACCACAAATAGCATAGAAAACGTACTCATGTTTTTCCCCCCTTAGGTCTTGGATATTTTCATTGAAAGTTGCGTTTTTGGAATTGTCATTGAACCTCCCCCCTCTAAATCTCGGAAATTTTACACCAACAACTCTGTTCTCTCGGCACATGATCAAACAGTTCGTGGTAACGAACTGTAAGTAGGATGCGGGGCGACCCGATCAATAGCAAACAAAAACTCTAAAAAAACGGGATTTTTGATACCAATATGAGACATCCAAAAGAATCAGATTTTAATGCGATTTCAAACTATAAAGTTCTACCAAGTTTAGTGTTACACAAAAGTTACGTGCCTGAGAAAATTTGTCTGATTTTGAAAAGAAGGGGAAAGGACCCCACTAAAAATTTATAGAACCTTAATGAAAATCACACCATCTAGATTTTCCAAGTATCCACGCCATTAAACTGTACAAACCCTCAACATTCACCGTATCAGAGAAACCCCATGTAGAGGTTCAAGCTCTATCTGCAAAAATGTGGAAATTTGATGTTTTGCTCAGAAGAAAGATACATCGATGCGTGTTCATTTGTTTTTTGTTTGTTGTGTTATTTTTTTTCAGAGGTGAGCGTATAGACCAGTTGTCATAGAATCATCGTGGGAGGGCTCATTTGGAACGGAAGTTAAAAGTCTAATGCCCCTTTTAGTGCCCAAAAAATGGCGGGGCACTAGCCTCCTCCACGCCTTTTTTACAAAGTCACCCGATCAAAATTTTTGAGATAGCGATTTGGAGAAGAAGGTCGAAAAGCATGATAACCATGGCCTTAGGACAACTTAATCCCCCAAAGTCCCGGGAAGAGGATGAAAGTTATGAACTTTACCAATGTTAAAATATAGTATTGCGTTATTGGAAAGTATACAGACGTTTTCAGGGGATGTTTTGGTAGTGGGGGTAGGGCCGTGGGGGGTTATGTGGGAGCATCTTTCAGGGAGGGAGTTTTCATGTGGAAGGGACACGCTATGAAGGGCGGATGCCAGATTACCAGATTATAAAAAAAAAGATAAGAAATTAAAAGAAAAAACCAAACGAGGTTTCAACTGAAATAATGAGCAAACAGTAAACTTAAAAAGAAAAGAAAATATTACGATATGATTGGGTTCCCTCCTTAGTCAATACCTCAACTCTTTAAGCGAAAGATTTTTTAGTACGTCATAAGAGTATTGTATTCAATAACGGATCGGTGATTAAGAGGGTCATTTTAAAGAATTGGCGACAAAATTTGAACTTCGCGTAAAGAGCGAGGTACGATTGAATAGGCGTGGCGAACCCCTAATATACGTTATTAAAAATATGAATAGAGAAATTTATTACGTAGTAATTGGTAAGCTTACGTTTATTTATACTAAATAATAAAAAACGCTCGTAAAATAAAAATTAAACACCGTCTCTAAGCCATTTAACACAAATAAAGTAAATTAATATGCAAATTTGGTGTTAATATCAACTGACGAGTGAGCAAATCAAAACCATGCATTTATTCAAAAATGTTCAAAAATTAAATAAAAAAAAAAGTTTTTTTTAACTGGAAGTAAGAGCGACGTTAAAACTTATAAAACGAACACGAACTTATTCCGATATGAATGGGCGGGTCCCCTTTCACGCAACGCCTTTACGCTAGTTTGACCTTTCCCCCAATCTCTATTTTTTAAACAATAAAAAACTTTTAGCGTAAAGAGCGAGGCGCTTGAGGAGGGGACTCCCCCTTATATTATGGAATAAGGTGTCTCTGTTCGTTTTAAGTTTTAACGTCGCGCTCCTTACTCTGCACTGTAACAAAAAACTGTTTTTTATTAATCCCTTCCAGAGAACGGAGGCAAACAGGATGAGTCACACAAGCGTCTATAGGCCGTCGAGACTGCGTTCAATATGAAACACGTTTAAAGAAACTAATTTGAAACTTGCCTGTGGCAATATATTACTCTTTGTGTTCAAAATAGCTAGAAAAGGAATTATGAATTGAAAGTTTTTTTCGACTTTTTAAATAAACACGGATAATTTTAACAAAAACATTCTATGCCTTTTCAGCTATTTTTCCAGCAAAAAGTATTTGGTAATACTTCCAGTAATATGTCTTAATATCTGTGCTTTGGCTTCATAATAAGAGCCTATAAAACTGTTTGTTTCTGTTGATTAAATAAAACTCTTAATCCTAAACAGTCATGCATAAAACGTGTTCAAAATAAGCATTAACAGAGATGTTTTTTTTAAGCTTTAATTTAAGTTTTTATTGCTTGAAATAAATAGGGCCGATTTTAGACTGAAATATGCTTAAATCCAGCTCATATCAGCAAACATATTTTGCACAAATCTCTTCTCTTAGTAGTGTAATATCTTTGTGTCTTTTGATTTAGCATTGTAGAGTATATATTCTTTTTTATATTATTATATTCATTAAATTTGCGGTGCTAGGTACGTTAGACTATCTGATTTGTCACTAACACTATATTCAAGCTTCTAAGGGAATATTGGACCTTCTTTTGAAAGAGCCAACAGAACAAACTTTAGGCTAAATTCCCCAGGAAGACATTCCAGATCAAAGTGGCAAACGTCGAATGAACCTAGTTTTTGTTTTGTTTATTTTTCTAATTATTCTTTTTCATCTCTTTCTTATTTTGTTTGAAATTATTTAACGTGAACTTCTCTTATAAGGCAGCTAAGAGTCTTGTGTCCCAAAATGCAGTCTCCATGGGACTCGCCAATAACCAAGACCTGCTGACTTTGAGTGTAGGACTTCAAAGCAAAGTCCAATGCACAAATCCCATTCAATCATCTCAGACTCAACGAGCCCTCCCAGCACAAATGTCATGAGCAGATTTCACACTAATATCCCAAATTGTTAGACAAGTAGTGTGTCACCAGTGGCAAGTCGTTGTACAAAACAGGTGAAAAGGCCAAATGGTCAGAAGGTAAATGTCAATAAAATGGCATGGTTCAGTACCTCAGCACAGCACTTTGACAGCAGTAATGAACTCCTCTTGACAGGTGCTCCTAACCTCCTTCAGTTGTAGTTCTAAAATATCTGTGAGTGGTGAAGTGAATAAGTACAAACAAATTTGCAAGAAGTTTTAAAACTGTTGTGAACAGTGTGGTGAGCAAATCCCAATTTTTAAATGACACAAAAACAACTGATCAAGGGGCCTCAAGAATAACACCAAAAAAACAAACTCCAAAGGACAAAAGGATAAACTCAAGAAAATAATGGACGATGCTGTTAGTCGGTGCTCCATTTGATTGGAGGAAACTTGGATAGAGAAATCTGGCAAAGTAGTGTGATGGTGATAAATTGTTAAATTGTGAGAAGAAAAATTTCGTGTAAAGAAGTTTAAAAAATTATAATTCGGATTAATGACCAAAAGGCTTTAAGAATATTGGAAATGATGACCCAACAATTCAAGCCCAGCAACAGATCGGCTGAGGTAATTTTTTTAGTATTATGAGTAGTTTTTACTTTGTTTATTTTTCTTAATTATTTATCGTGTTGGGGAAAAAGGTTGGGGAGAGGGGGTAGTGCCCTACAATTTTGTACTATTAAAAAGGGCACTTAGCACTTTGAACTTCAACGAATGATCCTTTTGAAGTTTTCTGGCGTCAAGCTTTCAATAAAAACCATTATAGGCAAACAGGGCATAACTTACAACCTGACCGAGGGATTTCGTGGGGGAGTGTCATCCTCAAAGATATAATTCCCGGACCTTTCAATTGGGGTGTACTTTGGATAAAATGGTGGGCGAGGGAAGGGGTGTTAGTTGACTTCCATTCCACTTTGACTATTAATTAAAAGGGCACATAGCCCTTTGAATTTTCAATTGAATGACCTTTTGAAGCTTTAGACAAAGCTGTCAATAAAACTAATACCCCAACAATAGCCCCCAGGGCATAACTTCACAAACCCTGACCTGGGGATGTGGGGGAGTGTCCTCCTCAAACACATAATTTCTATCGGAAAGCAACTATGCTGAACAAAATTGTTTATATCAAAATTTTTGTGATCGATGGTTTGGGGAATATGATGGGCGATGGAAGGGGTGTGTTAGTTTCCTTCCAACACTTTCGACCTATTTTAAAGGGCACTAGCCATTCAAATTTCAAATCGAATGAGCCCTTTTCGAAGTCTTCTACGACAAACTCCCGGCGATACGAAAGTGCCCTTGTCTAAGACCGAAGAAACCCCCCCCCCCAAAAAAAAAATTAATACATTGATGCCCACATGTTCTTATTAGGCAGCGCTATGCACTCGCCTATGATTCTCGTCTATTCACAACAATACTCTGTTCTAGCTTCATTATACTCTCTGCATGCGGGAGCTAAAAACTAACAAATACTAAAGTAGCCTAAAAAAATGACTGTATTCTTCAACGAAATCATAAGATGATCCAGTGATCAAAAACAAACTATCTAGTGTTGAATACAATCCACACCATCAGATTCCACAGTATCAGAGAACCATACTGTTAGAGTTTTCTTTCAAGTCTATCTGCAAAATGTGGAATCTTGTATTTTTTGCCAGAGAAGAAAGATCCACGTAGCGTGTAATACATGTTTTTGTTGTTTGTCTTTACTTAGAGGCCGATCGTATTATCGACTAAGTGACTTAGAAATATCACGTGGGAGGGCTAATTAGGAACGGAAATTAAAAAGTTCTAGTGCCCTTTTTACCCCTAGTGACCAAAAAATAGAGGGCACTAGGCCCCTCCCACGCTTTTTTCCCAAAGTCACCGATCAAAATTGTGAGATGGCCAATTTGTCGCATGGTCGAAATATGATAAAACTATGTCCTTTAGGCATGACGTACATTCCAAAAGTCCCCGGGAGGAGCGGTTGAAACGTTTATGAACTTCTACTCATGTTGACATATCTGACGTGTCACTAGCCCTATATCAAGCTTTTAAAGTGACTATTTGAAAATTCTTTTGAAAGAGCCTAACAACGAAAACCTATTAGGGATAAACTTCCCCTGGAAGATCATTCTAGATCAACACGCTGCAACGATCGAATGAACCTAGTTTTTGTTTTGTCTATTTTTTTCTAATTATTGTTTCATTTCTCTTTGTTATTGTTTTTTAAATTATTTAACTTGAAATTCTATATGCAGCGATTGAGCTCTTTGTGTCCAATGCAGTCTCCAGGGACTTCGCCACAACTCCTCGCCTCTGCTTAATTTGAGTGTAGGGACTTAAAAGCAAAGTCCAATGTATCAAACTCCTATCTTCATCCCGAAAATTCCATGCACAAACGCCCTGAACAGATTTGCAAAGACCAAAGCTTCTTTCAAAGACAAAGCTTGTATAAAAAAAAACCTTATATTCCCCAGGGCAAACTTAAAACTCTTGGGCCTGAGGGCTGTGGGGGAGTGCCATCCTCAAAAACATAATTTCTATCTAGAAATCAACTACGCTGAACAAACATTGTGTCTCAAAATTTTATTTCGATGTGTTTTGGGAATCTGGGCGTGGGAAGGGGTGTTAGTTCGCCTTCCAATCACTTTCGGACTATTTAAAGGGCACTAGCCATTCAATTCCATCGCAATGAGCCCTTTCGAAGTTTATACGACAACTCCTTCGCATACGAAGTTGCCCCTGGTCTAAGACCGAGAAACCCCCCCTACCCCCAAACAAAAATTCACTGTGCCAACATAGTTCTTACTTAGGCAGCACTATTGCGCTTGCCTAGATTCGTCTTCCAAAATACTCTGTTCTTCTAGCTATTTAATTCCTCTGCAGATGGGCAGCAAAAAAAAAAAAAAAAAACTTAGAGATTATAAAGTAGCCTAAAAAAAAATGACTTATTCTTTAACGAAATCTAAAGAGATCCCGGATTGATAACCAAGGATTTAGTGTTGTAATACAATTGTTGACCCAATTCAACAAAAGGACTTTTTTTATAACTGAATTTATGTTTAAAATAGTGACAAATATAATGATTATTATTTATTTTAATTACTTATATGTTTTTAGGTTAATTCTAATTACAATGTACTCAATTCCTCAATAAAGGAAACGATGTGTATACAATGTTCTATCATATTAGAATTCTCTGGAATCAGCAGAGATGGTTTTCCCCCCTCCTCTGATAGGGGGGGCAGGATAAATCCTGCATCCCCTATCATCAATGATCAAAAACTGATCATCAGTTTTGGGCTTACATCTTCTTTGTTGTTTTAACCTTTTAATTGTCTTAACATTTTTTTGTAAAATTGGGGCGTGGCATAAAACCTTAGGGAGAGAGGAACCATTTATGGCCTTCCTCTGATGTCTTTTACCGCCTTTCTAATTTCCTTATAAATTACAAATTTGTTTTTTTTTTTTGAACGACTGTGATTGAATTCAAGTATAAAGTAATTCATGAAATTATTAAATAGGAATTTCAAGAGGGGGCAGATTCAATTCAACCGATACCTCAATCTAATAGATCTGATTTCAAAAATATTGAGTATTTTTCATTAATTTTATAAAATTATTAGACTCCTTTAAAGAAAGGAGCAGCATTAAAACTCAAAACGAACAAAATTATTCCATCATCTAGGGGTTGCCCATCTCCTACATAACTTGATCTTTAGCCTAAATTTTTCAGCACAGAAAAAATTTGTGTTTTTATTCTAAATCACTAAAATAAACCACATAGTAATTTAAGATACATATGCTAAACAAACGAAAAGTGAAAGGCCCTGACAAGATAAATAGAAAAAATTTTGGTAATAGTAACTTCTATTATTGACAAACAATAAACTTTACTAACTACGTATAATATACTCTTTGGGTTGATTCGATGTTTGTTAGTTCTTTTCATCCATGGCTTATTCTAGCTTTTCTGTTTTGCAGTATTTGTATTGTCGTTTTTTTATATTCTTTAAGCCTATAATCTGCACAAAGATGGATGGCAAGATTTTGCGTAGGTATCAGTATGCTTTTTACTTGGAAAGTTATCGTTTTATTCTGCAGCAGTCAGCCAAGTATCGTCTTGGAAACCAAGGTGTTTTGTGGACAAAAGTCCGGCCCCTGGTCCCCAATATCTTACGATTTAAAAATAAAAGTTCAAAATCGGGGATAAAATCCATTTTAGTAGACAGTATTAATAAAAGTCACAAAACATACCAGACATTTGGTCACATATACAGTGGACCTTCATAAGGAGTAAAACTGATGACAGTCACTGTATATAGTGAACCGAAATATCTGATATTTTTTGTGAAAAGCGATTATAACTGCTCTATTAAAAAGAATTTCTATCCATATTTTGAACTTTTATTTATCGTCAGGGAAAGGCAGGTGGTCTCGAAAGTCTGCTTTACGATTTTTCTGTGTCTTAACTATTCTATGTTGTTTTCTGTATGTTTTTTTTTCCTCTTTAGTTTAAATTTACCTCACACCTTCCCCTCTGATATGAGACACCAGTGTATAACTGCATTAATATTTTTAGATGTATCATTTCTAGAACTCTTTCGTGTTACTGATCCCTCACGACATTCCCAATGGAGCATGCGTTAATATGTAGCCAAACTACAAGCCATTGCCAACCTTTTAGTCTCATGTAAGTTGGAAAAGAACACTGCTGCATAACTCTTTGTTTCTCTGTTCTTCTTTTTATTAACCGTTCGGTCTATTAGATTTGTAGAAAAATATATTAAATAGCAGTTTTCTTTAGATCAAAATAATTATATCGAAACTGAATAAGCTTTAGTTCCCTTTTTAAGTGACCAAAAAGATTGTGAAAATGAAAGTTAGCAGTCCCCCTCAACCTTTTTCACGGAAGGCGTTCCAGGACAAAATGTTGAGATATCCTTTTTGAGTCAATATAGTTGAAAGGTCCTTTAACTGTGCTTTTTGGAGATGGTACGACACAACAGTCCCGAAGAAAGGGCTGTATGTTAGTAATTCTCGACCATAGTTCATAGAGGCATATAGTATGGTATTGGGAAATACTTCTTTTTGGGGGGGGGGAGGAGGGTATTTTTCTGGCGAAAAGTTCCAGGGGAGTTTAAAGGGATTGCTCGGCATGATTGACTGAGGGCAGAAATTACAAAAAAATCGTTTTTAAGAGTGTAAAAGGGAAAGCAATATAAAAATTAAAAGGGAACAGAAATTTATTCTGCATAGAGGAGGAATGCTCCTTTACTCAGTCCTACATATTTAAGTTCTACTTGTTGTCACCATTCTTTAAGAGAGATTGATTACAAAAACAAAAGGGCTGTTGAATTTTAACGGATTTATTTTAGAGAATATAAGATTTCAATGCCTAAAGACGAAGGATTGCGGAAGGGGCAGAAGCCTTCATATGTTGGTAGTTTAGCTAGCTACCCAAGCCCCCTCACTCTACTATTGAAGCGATTATATCTGCTCAGCTAACAGGGTTATAACCAACGAGACACTAGCTTCGCTCATGTCGCTGGTTTTGCCTAAAATTACCATGTTTCTATCCAAAATAGAACTGGGAGATGTTCCTTTTTCCTCTATGTATATATCCAATTAGGCAACAGCGTCATCTTCATGAAAAACAAGCAAAAATAAAAAACTTACCTACAAAAAATTAAAACTAGGCGAAAGAAATAAGTAGGATAATTTAGTATCAGAAAACGAAAATTTTCCAAAGTGCAATCGTTTAAATTTTGTTAGAAGTGAAAAGAAATGTTCCTATAAGATTTCAGCATCGAAAGAGAAAATCTTATAAAACTATGAGCGCCTCCAGAAATGATTTCTGAGAGCGTTGTATTTCCTAGGTCCTCATTACCTGTATCCTGTCCTATTTTTGAAGACAGTGAGCGTCCCTGTAGCTTGGGCAGCTCGGGCTAGTGCCGCTTTGAAACACTTTTGCTAAATTCATTTGTCTTGTTTTTTTCGCATCCATGCGTGCATAATTCGCTGTCTTTGATCCTAGCTATTGTCGGTCTAACAAAACAATGGTAGCTTTTTTCTACAATATTCGGTTTCGCACATATGGGAATGGCTTTGGGGCATGTATCATAGACTCATTAATGTCTTTCCAATGGGCTCTTGTATCAAAACGGGCCCTGGCTCCCGCGTCCGTTTTTCCAGCTCAAGCTCAATTAATAAAGGTACTTTTGTTTGCCCTTAAAAACTAGCCCACTCTTCACTTACCACGGTTGGACTCCGTCATAGTGTATACACTTCCCTTCCTTTCTTGCTGCCATTTCACGCAATATAGCCTCTCGAAAGTAACCCCCATCATTACAGTTTGTGCAAATCCCTCCATCAATTGTTAATCTTTTTTACTCTTTAGAAAGTGTTGCCACAACTCGCGATGTAAGTCTAGTTACACAACTAAAGTTTTGAGACGAATTCATTTTTTAAATGCATCATAACTCATCGTCCAGCGTTATATCGCAGAAAAAACTATAGCTTAGATATTTGCCACCAATCATGCCAACAGAGAATTCAATGCCGTATGATCTTGGGCTTGTTTCAGTCTTAAATATTCGTTGTTGTTAACAAACTAATTCATTCTGTGTTTCCCGGTGTATCCCTTACGTAAAAGGCCTAGTGACAGCCCCTCTTTTAATTTATTTTCTTTCGTTGTATATTAAAATTTTGCGGTTAATATCTTACAGTGCGTAAAAAACATATGATTCAAATTATTAGAAAGAACTGAGCCATTGAAAATATATGGGTGATATCAATAAAATCCCCCCAGTGCGGTTCAAACTGGATTAGGCTCAAATAAATACCAGCAGGCAACCATTCTTTTTGCGAACTGTCCTTATTCTACCTTGTTGGGTGCTTATTTTTATTGATTTAGCTTTTTAAAATAAAAGTACCGCGTTATAGATCATTTGTGAGGAATAACTCGCTAAGTGTTTTAAATTCCGAATTACATTCTTGAATTGGGTCTTGTTTTTTTATCAAAATTGGAATAAAATTAGTAGAGATATTCATAAAATTTAAAAAATTTTTTCAATAGAGTGCGAGGAACATATATTGTGTCCCCGGGACCATCGTAGTGTATCTACTGATAGGCTACCCAAAAACCGAAACTTTCTACTCTTTCTGTTTTTTCCTCGTTTGCAAATGCTATTTGGAGTATGAAGTTTTTTGGGCAGTTGAACCTGATAATTAATCAAGAAAACTAATTAGAAAATGATAAAGATTTTCGCCTGCCAGAACATTAATACCAATTGAGTCTAAAGACAACTAGGACTACCAAGGAAAGCAAACGTTTATTGTTTTTTTTTGCTTTTTTTTCGTGTCGTGCTGGTCTGCGTTTGCCAGGGTGTTTTTGCGGGATTTTTTATCCGTATCATTATCAAATGGACAAAGAATGAAATATCAAGGCTAAGAATTTGTTTGGGACTATCCAGTTCAATCAACCATGGACGTATGAAATCTCACCTAAATGTTGTTCGATTGGACGTCATAAAGAAAGATTTAAAGGGAAATCGGGAATGGGAACTTTCTAGGAAGGGGTGGAACTGATCTAAAGTTACGTACAAAAAACTCTTTCATGACTCTAAATTAGGTCCAGGTAATTTTAGTTGTTTTAGTATACTGATCAACAATCATTGGTTACAAAACCTTCAGTTAAAAAAACCTCGTAAGACACCAATTTTTGCAAGTGCCGAGCATTAGTTGGTTTGTCAGCCCTGAAAAAAGAGCTGCCTTGGGTAGTTTAGATTAAGAGACATATAGGCAAAAAATTGAACAGACTATGAATAGGCTACATACTGACAATCGTGACATATTGGACACAATGACAACCTCTAGGTGAACATGTCGAATCTCGATCCACTATTTCGATTTATCGCCTAAGGTTGATAAATCCAACTTTGGTTTATCTTAAATGTCCAGGTCCATTCTCTTTTCAACTCTTGTCGTTACAATAGTGTTACTTAGTCTTTGTCAATACCATTTTTGCATGCTATGTAATTGACCACTTTGCTTGTTTTCTTTATTTTTAGGCCTATGCTTCATAAGTCATCGTGGAAGAGATGATAATGTCTTTACTTCAGTGATCTTGTTCTTTTAGCACTTGGCTAAAATTATTTTTACAGACAACCTTGTTCCTTCCGATTGTACAGCTTACTTTTTCTCTCCTATATTTCAAAGACTTAGTACACCGTTTCAAGAAATATTAAAACTTTTTTAGTCATAAATTACACCTCCTAGATTCAAAGCTTGTACTCAACTAATTAACTTTTTGTATCCGTCCGAAAAAAAAATTTCAAGATAATATCATTGGATATAATACTCACCCCAACCTTCTGGATTACACCTTGATAGGACACCGTCATCGCTTTAAATTAAAAAAATAATAATTAACTTTTGGCATCCGTGCCTTCTAAAAAATAGATCAAATTTGAGTATTAGCAGTTAAAATATAATACCCCCCACCCCCTCTGTGGATACCACTCTGATAAAATACCGTCTTCACTTTTAAATAAAAAAAAATACGTTTAGACCATCCCTGGTTTCAATAAAAAAATTCAAGCTACTATCACTTAAAATGGAATAACTCTCTATGCCCTCCCCCTCTGGATTCACCATCTGAGAGGTACAGTCTACTGATTTTAAATTAAAAAGATATATATATTAAAAACATTATCGTTTAAAGTTCTTGGTAACCAGTTCCATGAAGATGAAGTGAAATTTTCTTGGAGAAATCCCCGAATAACGAAGCTTAACGTTTTTTCCTCATCAGTCTATTTTTTTTTTTTTTTTTTTTTTTTTTTTTTTTTTTTTATCTTCTAGGCCGTAATATTGCTACAAAATTTTCAAGTTGAATCCTGAACAAATTGACCTGGAAGTCACCTGAAAATCAATCTTTTAGATCTCCTTAACCCATTACTTACTAGTAAGTTTCAAAGTAATGGAAGCAATTTCGACAAGAGCAAGGATAAGACTATTATACCTCGATAGCCCATCTAACGTTTTTTGCATTTTTCCACGTTACTTTTTCATAAATTTCCAATAAATTGTTAAAAATAATATGATCAAGCTTCTTTTGAAATGTTGGAGATGGAGGGGGGATGGAGAGGCTGGAGCCAGAAATTTCGAAATGTGATCCCGTTTTAAAAGGAAGATGCACCATATTCACCTTATTTGATAATGCTGGTTGCCCAGAGTGTTTTTGCCCTCATCCCATAAAAAAGAATATTATCTACTTTGGCGATCTTAGTCCATATAAATCGGAAGTCCTTGAATGATCTTTTTTGCACACGGTCGCAAATATCCTCCTTTCTGCTAAAAAATTGCCTTGAAACGGACGTCGTTGGCCGCATAGTGGTTCTCTTGACCACCTTGGCTACTCAAATTGTATAAGGCTTTAAAATCATTGGCGTAGATCTCGTTCGAGCAAGGCACAACTTGCCTGCCTTCTGCTAAACATTGAGCAAGTGGGGCAGGAAAGGCAGCGCGGGTGGAACCGAAACGAGGGGCGAAGACGGGTGTTACTGATGCGTTTTGTGGGAGGAGCGATTGATATTGAGATAGAGATAATAGAGAGAGATATATAGAGATAGAGACATATGAGAGAGATAAGAGAGATGACAAGAGATGAGAGCAGAGATCGAGAGATGAGATATATATAGATGATATATAGAGGATAGAGTACTACTACTACGAGATTATATAGAGACAGATAGAGATATATAATATATATATATATACATAATATATATAGTAGATATAGTATATATATATATATATATATATACAAGTTTCACTAAAATTTTAAACTGCAAGCTTCGATTTAAATTGTTTTTGCCCCGCGCCGAGTTATACTTGCTGCTATTGTGATTTGTCTGTTCTGTGGCATTTGAAATTTGGACATGGGCAACGAGTCAGCCTGCTACTCAGACTTAGGACATTTTTTAAACATAACTCAAGTCTGGATCTCATTTTTCATCAAGTTTTCCACGAACCTAAAATCACACATTCAGTCAGATAGATTGAAAACTTGCAAAATTCCGGTGGTGAAACAATTCTGCCCCTTTTTTGCCCTTCGTGTAAATGCTTAACTTCATGCTACTAAAGGTTCATGGGTAGAAAGGCGGTGGGTTCGAAGGGGCCATTGGTAGATTTTTAAACTCTAATTATAGTGCCTCAAATCTCACCTTCATGATTTTTTTTTTAGTCTTAGCAAGCGGAAGACACGCTCACCTCTTTACTACTAAACATATTTTTGGGAAGATAGACCATTTGAATATCGTTGGAACATTGCCCCTTGCACAGCGTGTTTATTCT